>JARFJB010002080.1:837500-862785 GCA_036346205.1 Vesta saturnalis | reverse complement strand
TCTTGATGTATGGCAGGTCGCTCCATCTTGTTGAAACCAAACTGTGTTGAGGTTTTGAACAATCATAATCTTATACGGATGAAAATGAAGGCCCAAGTGTAAGATTCTGCGAACTGACCTGTCTGACATCTGAAGAGTGCGTGCGTGACGTATCGCCTAACTTTCAATATTGGACCATTATGCCGAATGTGACTAACACACCGAGGACATTCCGCCAATTGTACCCATTCTGGCGAATCTGAATATTGGACCATTACGGCGACAATTTGACCAAAGCTCAGAATTCCCAAAACGCCGATACGATTATTTTTATATGTCCACAACGCCAAAAATGTAATAATATAGGAGGGGAATGTGAACAAATCTGTCTTAACTGTATACCTGCACAAACTCAGAAGTATCTACTCACGCTTACAATTAACCTAACCATTGCAGTTTTTCAGAAGAAGCGTGAATAGTAAATGTTAAAATCAGTTTTATTCGCATTAATAATAGAACAACATTACATTACTTCTCGTGGGCGCTAACTCGGACGAAAAAACTGCAAAAACGTACTCATTATCATTCTTAGTCACTGGATCCGGCAAAATGGCAACAATCATTTCGATTGTAATGCTTGATACATCCTGCGGGATCATGGAGAATGATGTGAAAGTGTTATCGACGTTCTTATAATCCTGGATAACAAGTTCCCCTTCATCATCATCGATTGCACAGAATACATACTTGTAATGGATTTTCTTTCTGCGGCCTCCCAAGAAATCCACCAATAAAAATTTTACAGTTATGATGTGTGCCTATATCGAAGTTTCATAAAGAACATTGCTTCCATAAGAATGCTTAGGACGTAATCCTCTCCACTTTCAGTTCTGGTTTTCTTGTTCTGCTTTCCGTTTTTACAGGATTTTCTTTTCTTCTTGTTGACTCTCAATTCTTCCAATTCCTTCGTAAGTGCGAGATAGTGCTTTATACTTTTTTGAATTTTGAATGTTATAAATTTTAAACCGATTCAGTAATTAAGCAATGAAATCTTAATTTCATATTAACTGCACATTTTTTTTAATACTAGTGGGGGTAAGATCCTTTTGGACTCACTTTTCTACGACTAGGGCTCCCATCTTGCTAGCTCCGTATTGTGGTATAATTAGATGCAACATTCATTTTCCGGATCACATGACTCATCAAGGGAAAAACCATCTTCACACATGGCTCATCCCGTCAACAATTTTCACTTTCCGGGACCCAGCATTTCTGTCAAGGTTAAAACAAATTGATACAAAATTCTTACAGCACCAAAATACACGGCATATTAAATGCCTTTAATGGACATAAATACAACGTATGCATGTAATTAACAAATAGCTTTACATTCTAATATTTTAAAATGCAGTTAACGTATTCAAAATTTAGAAATATCCGTACAAAGTCAAGTAACGAATATATTTACAAAACAAGTATTTAAAAATACTTAATGTTTATAGCCGAGTGCACATTTTTACTTTCACTTTCAGAGTATTTTCCAATATGACTCATCAAGGTTAAAAGCAACTTCCAATGACTCATCGATGCATTACTACAAGGTTAAAACAACTTTGACATGACTCATCATCGATGCGTTCCCACTTTTAATGACTCGTCAAACTTTCACTGGATCTGTGATAATGCAAGTGGAAAAAACCGATTTCGTTTATTAGAACTGCTATAAAAAAATCAGCAACGTCGCTGGAAGAACGCCCACCTTTTAGTTATTATCCTACTATGGCAATGGCAATGTCGCTGTGGAAAACCCACATCTTCTTCAGTGTATTTTTATATGCGTAAACTGTCACGTCAGCACAATTCACGCTTTTATGTAAATTGTTCGAGTCAGCCACCATGGCTGCATACTAAACGCTGTTGGAGGGAGTTACAAAGGAGGAAGTTTTCCTAACGGACGAAGATTTTGCATGTTTTAATTGCAATTAGTGTCTACCTCATCTGCTGGACGCACTTCACATGGGTAAGAAAAGAGTGTCGCTTACACTCCAAGGTTTATGGAAATCTACCCAGCAAGAAGCACTAAATTTTACCCTATTTCTTATAGTGGGAATTGCATATTGAGTATAGCAGTCCTTAAATATATATATATATATATATATATATTGTATCTATTGTATTGTTACGCTAGAATTTTATGTAAACCCTAATTTATGAGGATATTGGCTTCCTTACTGCGCTGGCGTAGCATTGCACATTCAAACATTTTGAGATTTTATCGTGTTTGTGATACCGGTGACCATTGAAATTGTTATGATATACTAAATTATATTGCTACTTAATAATGCCGTTGTCATATTTTTGATAACTACTCTGAAAATTCATTTTCACTAAAGTGTAACCTTAGCAATAATTCTAATTATTAGTAAAGCAAATGTAATAATTACGTTTCTAGTAAATTATAACTAATTTAGAAGTTATTTCCAGTTAAGTAGTGCACTTTGAAATTCTTAAAAGCATTGATAAATGCCCTTTTACGTCACAATTAAATCACCAGCGCAGTAGTGCATCTTGTACATATATATATATATATATATATATATATATATATATATATAAAATGGAATTTCCTTTTTAATATTGTTTTTTTATTTCTTAACCTATGTATATGTTTGCAAGTTATTTTACGAAAGCTTGGATATTTGTGAATAGAACGAGAGCTCGAACATGGAAATCGGTCAAAAACTTTCTGATGTATGGCACGACAAAGGCAAGTACGTTTTAACATATTGACTCCTATTTTCTTTCGGTATTCTTTAAACAAAGCAAACAAAGTATTAGGTTAGTGATGTGTCTTCATCAATTCTTTTTCAAAGAAAACAAAAATCAATGAAATAAATTAAGAAATAAAATATATATATATATATATATATATATATATAATGCGGTCCTTTCAGTATTCTTACATGGAGTAGCTTAATTGAACTTGTATAATTTAATCTCGTCCAAATACGTAAATCCGTAAACATTACAAACACCCAAACAAAGAAACTAACTATCCAGTAAAGATCCAAGCATAAATCATGCAAACATACAAACAAAGAAGTAAGTTATTTAACGTCCCAACATACCAACGTGCTAACACGCAATCTCACAAAACAAATAAACTAGCCAAACATCAAAAAGCCAGAAAACATGCTAAAGGAACTAAAACATGCCGAAAAACTAGTTTCCAATAAATAACATATAGCAAACAAGTAAACACCTGAAACAAAGAAGCTAGCCAATAAACACCCAAATACGCCACACTGGCTAGTAGCCAGTAAACACATGCTCCAATAAACAGGTACACGCAAACAAAGAAACTAGCAAGCAAACATACAAGCAGGAAAACAAAGAAACAACTTCACGAAAAGAAGCAAAAAGCTACTTAACCATGACACAAACATACACCTTCAAACGCCAAAATAGTCTAAACATTCACGAAACACAACAAGAAAACATCCTAAATCAACTGAAACATGAAAGAATCGAGTAGAAAACAAGCGAACCTACTATACACCTAAACACGTAAACCCGCAAACACTCAAACAAAGAAACTAGCAATCAGATAACCTCCCAAAAACATATAATCTTGCAAACAAATGAACAAGTTACTCGACGATCAAATATACAAACATCCAAACACTCAATCCCCATAACAAAGCAATTAGCCAACAAAAACACCCTTATATTCCAAACATGCACGATACAAGCAAATAACATACTAAAGAAATTAAATCGTACAGAAAAACTTATAGCCAACAAACATACGAAAACATCTAAAACAAAAAACTAGCAAACCCAAAGACAAGCAAGCACGAGCAAACAAAAACAAGTTAATTAGCGTCCAAACTGCAAACACACAACCTTCCAAAACAAGAATAAGAAAAACGATTAAACACAAGAGTTACGCCCTCAAATTGAAGAGGATGTCAATCCGAGCGGTTAAGCCAATTTCACCAACAGCCACCTGTTTCTTAGTCACGCCCTGCTAGGACCGTTGAAATACAGTCGATGGTCCCCAGCTAGGACATCTCGGATTTGTCACTCTCGTTTACGTGTTTGATGGCGCACGTCCTGGTACAGTTAGTGAAAACAATTAGAGGTTTCACGGCTCTTGCTAAATACAAGTAAGGGAAGCCAATCATGACCAATACAAGAAAAGTGAATTTCTAACTAGGAAGACGCAGGGTTGACGCCCCCGTCCTCGCTAGTTGCAAGATCCCACATGAACAATTCCACTGGTTGTCGATCTTTTAGAAATGTGGAAACATTTTCATGACATGCTATTAGTTGAGTAACTTGTTTGCTAGTTTCTTGCTGCTCTAGCTCACGTGTTTGGGTATTTACTTGTTTTCTGGTTATTTTGTTCGCGTGTGCTTCTTTACTGGAAGTTGTTTGCACGTTTTAGTTTCTTTGCTATGCTTTCTTTTTTCGTACAGGTTTGTTTAAGCATGTGGTTGCTGTCTATTAGTTTTATTTGCACGTTTTAGATTCTGTGGTATGTTTTCTTACTTGTTTCATGCCTCTTCCGCGAGGTACTCTGACCTGAACAATTTATATCAAATGTAGAACTGTGCAGACACGATTAAGTTTATGCAAAACAAAACTTACTGAATATGATATTAACCACTCTCGCTTTTATAGCGGTGACTTTTTAATAAGTGAAAGGCGTAGATTTTCCCCGGCCAAGTTGCATTTTTAGAGTAATCACTTTTCTAAATGTAAGTGAAAGACTTGTTCCAACGTTGCCATTTTTACAGTAGTGATTTTTCTAATAAGTGAAACGCTTGGCTTTTTCCTGCAACGCTGTCACTTTTATAGTAGCATTTTTCTAATAGGAATTGGAGTGCAGCATACATTCTTCTAAAAAGGAGAACACGACGATGAGATATGTGAAACTTGTTTTAACCTTGATTAAACTCAAGAATGAGTCATTTGGAAGTTGTTTTTAGCCTTGATGAATCAGGTTGGGGAAAACCCTAAAAGTGATAGTAGTTTTAAATGCTTGTTATGTAAATATATTCGTTATTTGATTTTGTACACTTACTTTTAAAATGTTAGTGTTAATTGTATGTAAGAATTTTGCATCAATTTGTTTTCAATAATTGTTTTTAATGAAACATGTTTGAGCATGTGAAAGTTGTTTTAATCATGACAGAACCATGAGACATGTGGTGAAAACCCAGATAGTAAATGTTGCTACCGGGATGAGTCATGTGAAAGTTATTTTAACCTTAAATATTGGTCATTTTAAAAATAACTGAGAATTCCCACCCATTAAGAATATTTCTCTAAAAATTTTGAGATGCGCCCTGAAAACAACACTAGCGCAGGTGCTC
The DNA here is from genome assembly GCA_036346205.1 of Vesta saturnalis. Classification (NCBI taxonomy): domain Eukaryota; kingdom Metazoa; phylum Arthropoda; class Insecta; order Coleoptera; family Lampyridae; genus Vesta; species Vesta saturnalis. Next base: position 857,425 of record JARFJB010002080.1, on the reverse strand, counting down.
ACAGAAATGGAACTCACTTTGGATCAAAAATGTGCCTCAGGTGCCGGATTGCTATCGTTATAATGATTTTTATTTATGGTTTAAACGATCACGATATTCATTGAAGGTGGAATGATTTAAAATTTGAAACTAGGAGCCAACCCGCCAAAAGTACAATTATTGCAGTTACAGAGTAATTGCGATTTAAAAAAAATTATATGTACATGGTGTTTCTAATATGTAGGATGCACTTCAAGAAGTGGTAGGCCATCTCAAGAAAATCAGTTCCTCTAAACTCTTGTTTTCGAGGTACAGGGTGTTGAAAATGTTAAAAAATATTGATTTTTTTATATCTTCCGACTACATTTAGATAGGTAATTAAACCAAAGTTCCTCCTTAATACCTCCCCATCACGTACTGAAGGAAATATAGTGGCGGTAGCGGAGAGTGCACACGAATATCGGGAATAATCGATTCGTCGCCTTTCTCAACAGCTTGGCTTGTCGTGTGCAACAACTTGGCGTATTTTACGTAAGGATCTTGGTTTAAAAGCATATAAAATTCAACTGGTGCAAGAACTGTAGCCGGCCGTTTCCGAATCGTTTCCGTTTCAGTTGTTGGGCTCGTGATAAGCTTGCAGAAGATCGAGAAAAATTTTGTTCACCGATGAGGCCCATTTCTGGCTTAATGGTCACGTGAATAAACAAAATGCCCGTATTTGGAGTGATGAGCAACTAGAAGAGGTTCAAGAGCTGCCATTACATCTAGATAAAACAACTGTTTGGTGTGATTTATAGGCCGGTGGAATAATCGGTCCATATTTCTTCACAACAGAGGCCAGAATGTTGCTGTGAATGGCGACTGTTTTCGCGTCATAATAATGGACTATCTGGTGCCTGAAATTGAAGTCCGTGGTTTCGACGACATTTGGTTCCAACATGATGGCGCCACTTGCCATATAACTCATGAAACTATGGCTTTACTGCGAGAACGATTTGGTTGAACAGTTCATTTCACGCTTCGGACCAGTGAATTGGCTACCTAAATCATGTGACATCACACCTCTAGACTTTTTCCTTTGGGGCTACGTAAAGTCCAAAGTCTACATTGATAAGCAGGCTACGATTGAGGCATTGGGGGGCAATATGAGTCATTGGCCAAAGTACCACAAGAAATTCTCGAAAGCTTCGTTGAAAATTTAAACTTAAGAATGGACCATGTTTACCGCAGTTACGACCAACATTAAAAAAAATAATTGTAAAAGAATGGTTCTTTTGTATGATAATAAAGATTATACAATAAAATTGATTTTTATTGTATTTTATATTTAAAAATTACCTGTAAATGAATCGCCCATTAGTTGTCAATATTCTGTAAAATTTTGGAGCAGCGCAAGTCACCATCTGAGTTAGAGGGCTTTAGTATCGTTTAATTTAGTAAAACTAGAACAGCCTGCAGTATTTCAACGTATCCTATCCTTAAATGCATAATTGAAAATTGATCTTAATAAATCACAATATTGAATTATTCGGAATAATGCAAATTATTAGAAAAATTCGATAATCAAATTGACTTTACTGACAGAGATTCTAATCTTACTCAAACCAATAGTATAGATATGTCACTTTTCGCCCACAAGGATTTACATGTGTAAGAGAGAGACAGATTGATAAGACATTTCAATAAGTGTGAGAGAGAAAGTTGATGGGTTGACCCCGCCCATTTTTGTAGTAGGGGGATGACCAGCCCTATTAAACTTTTCTAGGTCAAAGTTCATTGATCCCGGAAGTTGGTCAATTCTTGGATGTTTAAAAATAGAACCAGTTTGTTATTTAAACAGATTTCAACGTAATAATCGTGCTTGCGGGATAGTGTATTTGCAATTAAATTACTACCCTATGTTATCAAAAGACAATTCTGTGCGATTTGAATATCTTGTAATAATTAAACTGGAAATTCTTGCAATGCAATGACTCTCTTTGTAAAGGTTACGCCAGTTTATTGAAACTACGCTATACTGATACTGGTTTAATCTACATTCTAAGTACGTAATTTCAGATTGAATATAATAAACACTCTTTGTTCTGGCTAAATGGACGTCATTAATGTAATGTTATCTCCACAGTCGGTTTATAATGACACGCTGCTTTCTGTCGCTCTAATATTGTAAATGCATTGAATTCATTAACAATACGACTTATTGACAAGATATTAAAATCAGTTAATTAGCTTTTCTTCCGCGTAACAATTGTGATTTCATACTGCTATTACAATAATGAAATATTTTATGTCCACTAGCTTCAATCCCCGTACATTTTTTCTTAGATTTTGTACAAAATGTTAAGTTTCCTCTGACTGTTGCTGCTTTAATGTTGATACGACATTGCTAATTTTTGTTCAAATACTTTTTATCTTTAAATAAGATTACAGTCTTTTGTTCTATAACAGACTCAAACAGTCACCTAAATCGTTCTTTTCTTAGCCTAATTACTCAAAAAGCAAAGATGTAGTCGGAAGAATAAAACAAAATGAATATTTTTAAACATTTTCAACACCCTGTATCTCGGAAGCAAAAGAGTTTTACACAGGATTAGGGTTAAGAATATAATACATTAAGTGACGCTATAGAACAAATAGAAATAAAGTATATAAAAGTACCAAACTACCCTGCTTATGCAAAAGTCTATTTAAAATCTTTTCCAAAATTAATTTAAAAACAGTCACTACTTCAGATAATAGTTTGAAAACTCTTTAGGCAGTCCAAAAGTTCAAGTGGATAAGCAGGATAGGTCGGGAATTTATAAAATTAATTGTAAAAATTGTGAAGAAATATATGTAGGGCAAACTAAACAACCTATCAAAATTCGCTTTAAAGAACATTTAGCTCATATCAAATACAAACGTTGGGACAAGTCTGCCGTACTTTATATATATATATATATATATATATATATATATATATATATATATATATATATATATATATATAAAATCATATAGTAGATAACGCATCTTTAATCAAACATGTTAGTAATAAGTAGGAACTTTATTGCTATGAAAGTGTAGAGATCTTCAATAACAAACAAATCCTAGTGAACAATGACGATCAAGGGCCTTTACGCTACTCAGATCTCATTAAACGTTTATAACTTTCACATTTACTGTCACCAGAAAAGCAACGAAGGGCTACTCGCTGATGGTGTATATATATATATATATGCATTAGACATTTTTTTTAGTTCGTGTCAGTCTACCGTTGATGATGATAGCTTAGCTATTGAAACGCATCCGTCGTTTATTTTTTGTGTGTATGTTACAGGTTCTGCCACATTTCCAGTGTTTTAGATTTTTTTAATGCATCCCACATATTATGAAATACCCTGTATAAAGGTACTATTAAGAATTTGTATCAATTTATACTAAAAAACTTGTTTCGTAATGGAATGCGTTTTAGCTTTTAGTACTTTAATTGTTAATGGTACTGCGCTGCATTCATATCGTGTTTTGAGAAAAAAAACTAGAAAATTTACCAATCGTTTAAGGCATCTTTAATCAAACATGTTAGTAATAAGTAGGAACTTGATTGCTATGAAAGTGTAGAGATCTTCAATAACAAACAAATCCTAGTGAACAATGACGATCAAGGGCATTTACGCTACTCAGATCCCATTAAACGTTTATAACTTTCACATTTACTTTCACCAGAAAAGCAACGAAGGGTTACTCGCTGATGGTGTATATATATATATATATATATATATATATATATATATATATATATATATATATATAAAGGTACTATTAAGAATTTGTATCAATTTATACCAAAAACTTGTTTCGTAATGGAATCCGTTTTAGTACTTTAATTGTTAATGGTACTGTGCTGCATTCATATCGTGTTTTGAGAAAAAAACTAGAAAATTGATCAATCGTTTAAGGCATCTTTAATCAAACATGTTAGTAATAAGTAGGAACTTGATTGAGATGAAAGTGTAAAGATCTTCAATAACAAACATATCCTAGGGAACAATGACGATCAAGGGCTTTTACGCTACTCAGATCTCATTAAACGTTTATAACTTTCACATTTACTTTCACCAGAAAAGCAACGCAGGGTTACTCGCTGATGATATATATATATATATATATATATATATATATATATATATAAGTTCGTGTTAGTCGACCATTGATGATAATAGCTTAGCTATTGAAACGCATCCGTCGTTTATTTTTTGTGTGTATTCTGTATGTTACAGGTTTTGCCACATTTCCAGTGTTTTAGATTTTTCAAATGCATCCCACATATTATGAAATACCCTGTATAAAGGTACTATTAAAAATTTGTATCAATTTATACCAAAAAACTTGTTTCGTAATGGAATGCGTTTTAGTACTTTAATTGTTAATGGTACTGCGCTGCATTCATATCGTGTTTTGAGAAAATAAACTAGAAAATTTTTCAATCGTTTAAGGCATCTTTAATCAAACATGTTAGTAATAAGTAGGAACTTGATTGCTATGAAAGTGTAGAAATCTTCAATAACAAATAAATCCTAGTGTAAAATGACGATCAAGGGCTTTTACGCTACTCAGATCTCATTAAACGATTATAACTTTCACATTTACTTTCACCAGAAAAGCAACGAAGGGTTACTCGCTGATGGTATATATATATATATATATATATATATATATATATATATATATATATATATATATATATATATATATACATATATATATATATATATATATATATATATATATACACAGTGTATCAATTTAAAAACTTACAATAGGCTATATCTCATGAATAAATTATGATACCAAAAAATTCTCTAAACCGTTTCTAGGGTAGAAAGGGGAACCAAAATGACATAGGAGGCCACTCACCCCAATCAACCCCCTACCCCAACTAAAAAAATTTAAATAGCGAACCCCTGCTTGTAATACATCATTGGAAATCCTGTAAAAAATGCTATCCAGTGGTATAAATAAAAATTATACAGGGTGTATTATATTATTTCAGTCATTTTTATAAATGAACACAAATCTCTTTTCAAAAATAACACTATAACATTTTATTTCAAAAAGTACATCAATATTCACTAAAAGGTTTTGTTGAACTATAAATTTGATAAAAATATTAATTAATGAAGTAAATGTTCAAAGTGGGTTCCGTTGTTTTGTAAACAATAGTACAGCCTGTTTTCAAATTCTTCACGAACTTTGATAAATGTTGTTCTGATAATAGCCCGACATGCTTGAGTAATTCTTTCCGGCAACTCCTGAAATGACGCAGGTTGGGTTTTGTGAACAACTGACTTGAGGTAACCCCAAAGAAAAAAATCTGGTGGCGGAAAATCTGGTGACCTCAAACGTCAAATAAACAAATAAATTATGGACTCTGGTAGAACTCAAAAAATGATAACAGTTTACAACTTATGACAAAAACGGCAAAACTATTTTTTCTAACAACAAATAGTACGGACACTTATCAATGCAAAATAAGGAATTATTGGCATCTTTAGAGATTTTTAACATTATATCGCAAGTGGACTATTTTTGTTTTTAAAATATTTAAGTATTTAATTGGGTTAATATTAATACACGCTGTATAATTTTTATTTATACCACTGGATAGCATTTTTTACAGGCTTTCCAATGATGTATTTATTACAAGTAGGGGTTCGCTGTTTAAATTTTTTTAGTTAGTGGAGGTGGGGGTAGGGGGTAGATTTGGGTGAGTTGTCTCCTATGTCATTTTGGTTCCCCCTTTCTACCCTAGAAACGGTTTAGAGAATTTTTTGATATCTTCATTTATTCATGAGATATAGTGTATTGTAAGTTTTTAAATTGACACACTGTGTGTGTATATATATATATATATATATATATATATATATATATATATATATATATATATATATATAATATATACTAGAAATTTTCTTTAGTTCGCGTCAGTCGACCGTTGATAATAATAGCTTAGCTATCGAAACGCATCCGTCGATTATTTTTTGTATGTATTCTGTATGTTACAGGTTCTACCACATTTCCAGTGTTTTAGATTTTTCAAATGCATCCCACATACTATGAAATACCCTGTATAAAGGTACTATTAAGAATTTATATCAATTTATACCAAAAAACTTGTTTTGTAATGGAATGCGTTTTAGTACTTTATTTGTTAATGGTACTGCCCTGCATTCATATCGTGTTTTAAGAAAAAAAACTAGAAAATTGATTAATCGTTTAAGGTTACTGACGAAAAAATTTCCATGTTAAATAAGTCTCACTTTTGTTTTACACGTGAAAGTATTTTTTATGTTATTCATCAATTATTTATAGTAAGTAGTTAGCCATTTATTCTTTAATTAAAATAACAATCTGTAACAAAGAATTGTCGATACGTGATTCACGCGATAATTAAAGTACCATTATCATCACGTACGCATATTAAAACTAATAATTTCAACAAACCTAACTTTTTTTGTAGTTACTTAATGGCACGACCCGTCTGACCAACGTTAAAGAATTACAAACACAAGGTGTGGCGTTCAAACAAAATAAAGGGGTTGCCTGGTTACACCCTCGGTTTTGTAACGTTTATTTGACAGTTTTCAAAAATATTTTGAGATGGATGGTTGTTCAGAATATTTAACTGCGAATGGTATGCAGAGTTCTATACAGAGAGGTGTAAGGGATCGTGTAAGTGATTTTGTTTTGTTTAAAAAGGCAGAGTAACATGAATCCGTTTTTTTCTGCTTATGCAATGCGAGTTGGTTCACTCATTATTTTATACCTTACACCACCTACAATTGACCTTTAGTTTTATATTTCAAAATATTGTAACATATCTAGTATGAGGAATGCTTTTTTTCTGCATAAACGCTAAGGCTTATTTTAGTACGCACAATTATGTTGTAGTAATAAAAATTTGGCTATACGCATCTTGTGGATCACTCTGTCTTACCAGCGCTATTATAGGTGGAAATAGCCTGGTCTATCCATACTTAAAAAACTCGTTTCTGGAGCAATTATGTTATGTACTCCTTTACAGCTCAGTGTAACTTATAAAGTGAGAAGACCCTATTAAAGAATGAAAGTCCAAATTTGGGTAGATTACTTCTCTACCACATGGGAGTCTTTTTAGAAACAAAAAAGAATGATGATTTTAGTACTTTATGACCGTATGATGTGCAAATGCCATCTTCTTGTTAACAATAAGATTCATTAACCCCCTGCCCTAAATGCAAGTAAGAAGTAAATAGATTTATATCCTAGAATAGTGTTAATGAACTCAATAAATCATGAGACGTGCGAGCTCTAGGTAGAGAGTGATTTTAGCATCACAAAGAATATTGGTATCAAACTTTGAGTTTACTTAACAATCTTGTGAAAACGTAGCAACTGAAGGTGCTGTTCTGATAAGATGCATATATCCCCATATTTTGTAACACGAATCTTAATATGACAAATTAAAATTAGCGATATAAGATTTAAGGGTGAAACTTGAATGGGTGTGTGGAGTTAGCACCACCATTTTGTAATATTTCCAAAAATACAAATATTGCTGAGTTGTGCTAGGCTTGTGCTACGTTGTGCCACAAGCTTAGCATGTATCAAAAAACAAAACGGCAAATTAAAGAAATAATTTTTTAGCCAGCACTACCATTTTGTTTTCTTGAAAAAATAAAAATTGTGCTGCGTACAGTATTAGCTACTAAAAATTGCGCTACAAAGATACAAATTATTAGTTTCCATTTAAAAGAAAAATTGAAAGATTTTGATTTTAAAAACCGTTTCTTCTTCTAAACCATGCAGATTCTGGGAAATGCGCTGAGTTCTAATAATCCAGTATAGCTAAAAACCTTCGAGAAATACTACGAACCTGGCATAAAATTGCAAACAAATTAGCCAAAACCTTTTTTTACATTTTGGAAAGTTTCAAAGTTATACTATTCAACTACAATAACTGTCCCTAATAGCAACATTGTGTCAGGGACCATTGTGGTCAACTATGCATCCAAGCAGTAGTCCTCAACTCGAAAGAAGTGTATGCGTGTGGGTGTGCACACGGACGGCTCTACTATATAGGCGAACTAGGGGCCGCCTAGGGCGCCAGGGCCTGAGGGGCGGCTCCATTTGCCCATAAGAGCAGGACAGGGCCAAAAATAGGACAAATATATTTTTTGAGAAAAGAAAAATAAATTTCAATTTGGAATATACTGTATATTCCAAATTGAAGTGTATTTAGCAATAAGTTTTAATAATAATATACAATAAGTTTGTAATTTATTCTGGACTCACAGTTTAAGTTTATAATGTCGTTAGGTTTCTGTAACAAAGCTAAACTAGATTCCTAATCACGACAGCTTGAATCTTTTCTCCCGCGCTGGGGCCCTCCAACTTGACTATCACTGGCAACATTTGCCAAACAGAAAGCTAGCAAACATAAAACTCTTTGTTGTAACCATCTTCGGAAAATGGAAACTAATTGTTCAGTTATTATGATTATCTGACAATAAATAGTAAATTGATAATATAATTGAATTTGTTTTTTTCATGTTTTAAATTTCCTACAGTTTAGTGGCTTAAGTATTAGGGGAGGGGGGGGGGGGTGACAATACACTCGCCTAAGGCGGCATAATCTCTTGAGCCGACCCTGTCCTGGGTGTGCATGTGCGTGTGTGTATGGGTGTGCGCGTGTTGTGTGTGTGCGTGCGTTTGTGTGTCTTTGTGTTTGTGTCTGTGTTTGCGTCTGTGTTTGTGTTTGTGTTTGCGTTTGTGTTTGTTTGTGATTGTGTTTGTGCGTATTTGTGTTTTTGTGTGTTTGTGTATTTGTGTGTTTGTGTTTGTGTTTGTGTTTGTGTTTGTGTTTGTGTGTGCGTGCGTGTGTGTGCGTGTGTTAGGGTGTGTGTGTCTATCTGTGCCTGTGTCTGTGTCTGTGTGTGTGTGTGTGTGTGTGTGTGTGTGTGTTCGGGGAGCATGAGTGGGTCGGTGTGTGGGTGGATGGGTGAGTGGTTGGGTAGGTGTGTGGGTGGGTGGATGGGTGTGTGTGTGTGGTGTGCGTGTGTGGTGTGCGTGTGTGGTGTGCGCGTGGGTGTGCGTGTGTGAGTGCGAGCGGGAGCGCGAGCGCGTGGGTGTGAGTTTGAGTGTGAGTGTGTGCGGTTGCGTGTGCGTGTGTATGTGTGCAAAGTGTGTTTAGTAAGGAAAATTACATTTTCGATATTTTGAAGGTTGGCTCATCAAAACTAACAACTTTCCCTAGTGCCCAAATTGTGTCAGACCATCGCAGTCAACTATGCATCCAAAAATATGGTGTTGAGTAAAGCCCAGAACTTGAATGAAGTGTATGCGTGTGGGTGTGCGTGAACGTGTGCATGCGTGTGTGTCTGTGTGTGTTGGAGCACGCGTACAAAATGCATTTTCGATATTTTGAAAGGTTGCTAATCAAAACCAACTTTCCCTAATAGCAATATTGTGTCAGACCATCGTAGTCAACTATGCATCCAAAAATGTGGATTTGAGTAGAAGTCCAGAACTTGAACGAAGTGTATGCGTGTGGGTGCGCGTGTGTGTGGATGTGTGCGTGTGTTTGTCTATGTGTAAATTTTCGAAATTTTGGAAGTTTGCTAATCATAATTAACAACTGTCCCTTCTATCAAAATTGTGTCAGACCATTGAAGTCAACTATGCATCCAAAGATATGGTTTGAAGTAAAAGCCCAGAAATTGAAAGCAGTGTATGCGTGTGGATGTTCGTGTGCATGTACGTGAACGTGTGTGTTGAAACATGCGTGCAAAATGTGTTTGGCAAAAAGATTACTTTGTCGATATTTTGAAAGTTTGCTAATCAAGGCTAACAACTTTTCGTATTGTCAAAATTGTGTCGGGCCATCGTAGGCAACTATGCTTCCAAAAATATGGCCTTTGGGTAGAAACGCAGAACTTGAATGAAGTGTATGCGTGTGGGTGTGTGTGTGCGTGTGTGTGTTGGTGCATGCATGCAAAAATTACATTATCTATATTTTGAGTCTGCTAATCAAAATAACAACTTTCCCTAATAGCAAAATTGTGTCAGACCATCGTAGCGAACTATGCATCCAAAGATATGGTCTTGAGTAGAAGCCCAGAATTTGAACGAAGTGTATGCGTGTTAGTGTGCGTGAACGTGTGCATGCGTGTGTTTGTGTGTTGGAGCTTGCGTGCAATTTGTGTTGGGCAGAAAAGATACATTTTCGATATTTGGAAAGGTTGCTAATCATAACCAACAACTCACCCTAATAGCAATATTGTGTCAGACCATCGCAGTCAACTATGCATCCAAAAATATGGACTTGAGCAGTGAAAGTTTGCTAATCACGTTCCCTTAGAGCAAAATTGTGTCAGACTATCGAAGTCAACCATGCATCCAGAGACATGGTTTGGAGTAGATGCCCAGAAATTGAAAGAAGTGTATGCGTGTAGGTGTTCGTGTGCATGTGCGTGAACGCGTGCATGCATGCATTGGAGCATGCGTGCAAAATGTGGCATAAAGATTATTTTGTCGATATTTGCTAATCAAAACTAACAACTTTCCCTAATACCAAAATTGTCTCGGATCGTCGTAGTCAACTATGCATCCAAAAATATGGCGTTGAGTAGAAACAGAGAACCTGTATGAAGTGTATGCGCGTGGGTGTGCGTGTGCGTGTCTGTGTGTGTGTTGGTGCATGCGTGCTAAATGTGTTTGATAAAAAAAATTACGTTTTCTATATTTTGAAAGTCTGCTAATCAAAATAACAACTTTCCCTAATAGGAAAATTGTGCCAGACCATCGTAGTCAACTATGCATCCAAAGCTATGGTCTTGAGTAGAATCCTAGAACTTCAAAGAAATGTATGCGTGTGGGTGTGCGTGAACGTGTACGTGCGTGTGTGTGCGCGCGTGTGTGTTGTAGGTGCCAAAGAAACTACATTTTAGATATTTTGAAAGTTGTGCTATTAAGACTAATAGCTTTCTCTTATGGAAATATTGTGGTAGACCATCGTAGTCCTCTTTACACCCAAAAATGTGGTTTGAGTAACGGCTCGGAATTGCCAGTGTGAATGCGTTCGCGCGCGCATGTTTGTGGCAGCATGTGTGTTTAGTTAGGTGTTTTGGTACCTGTAGATGCATATTTTAGTTTGTTTAGTATGTCTTCTTGTTTGGTGTGTTTGGGTGTTCGTTGGCCAGTTTCTTTATTTTGGGGTTGCGTGTTTGTGTGATTGTGTTATTTATGTACAAATCTCACATCATTTTCTTGATTCGCCGGCTGTTGCGTTTATTCTGGTCCTTTGTTGCAACCTTATTTGTACACCATACATTTCCATATCCCAATTTAACTTTGTTGCCTTTAACAGTAATAGGTGTGTTTGTGCAGCAATATTATGGGCATTGTTTATCTCATGTTTAACGTAAACTTTCAAACTACAGCGTTTTGATACCAGAGTCACGTGTTTTTAACCGTGGGGAAAATTCATGAACCGTCAGATGCTATCTTCTGCTTATGTCGCAATATGGTGCTACTAGCTTTTAAATTATCCCATAAGATGGCACAAATTGTGTTCTGACTTCTAATTATTACACAAGATAGCGATATATTTACTTCTATTCCCCGAAAAAGAAAGAGAGTCAATCGTCGGGTTAAGAGGGTACGAGGTAGAAGGTGTTTGTTGGATAGTGTTAAGCGTTTGCAGGTTTGGACGTTGAGAAAATGCACGTTGCAAGTTTTGTGATTAGATTGATAGATTGATTGCTAGTTTTCTTTGTTTGCGTGTTGTTAGGTTTGGGGTGTTCACGTGGTTGGACGTTCACTCGTTTGTATTTGCTTATTTGCTAGTAAATATTTGCATGTTTTAGTTGCTGTGGCCCATTTTCGTGATTGTTTGGGGTGTTTTGTAAGTGTACGTGTACGTATCTGCATTTAAGGAGACACTTACTAGTTTCTAAATTATACCACTAGATATTTAATACGTGTCGTAGTTGATCGCTTTTTTCAAGAGAAGTTAGCATTAACGCGGGCGTACCACAGGGATCCGTTATAGCGCCTACACTTTTTCTGCTGTACATAAATGACCTTATATCTTCAACAACTAACCCCATCCAATGCTTTGCTGACGATAGCACTCTTCACTGTAGTTCATCTCAGTCTACTCATAGAAGCAATAATCTAGTTAAATTTAATGCTAACAAAACTCAGTGTTGCCTTATGTCCGCCAAAAAAGAGCGATCATTTCCTGTTGTAAGTATGAATGGCTCAGTTCGTAAGTTTTCATAGTCTATTACTCTGTTGGGTATGACTGTATCTTCAAATCTCTCATGGGTAGACCATTTTCTGTCAGCTACCAAAACAGCTGCTCGTAAAATAGGCTTTTTGTACAGATCTAAGCAGTACTTTACCTCTCGACAACTCCTACTGTATAAGGCTCAAATTCGGACTCATCTGGAATATAATTCTCACCTCTGGGTTAGTGCTCCCCAATACGCTTTCGATATTGTTGATCGTATTCAAAAGAGAGCGATTAGGCTTATAAATGACCCGTCCTTAACTTCTCACATACCGTCCCTTGAGCATAGAAGGATGGTTTCAGTTCTTTCTTTGTATTATCGTTATTACAACGGCTATTGTGCTGCTGAATTATATTCTTTGATACCATCTCGGGCTATCTTTGCGAGGGACACTCGGTTCGCTCATTCACATCACCAGTATGCAGTACAAATCTCCACTTTTCGTACCAAACGGGCGCAATCCACATTTTTCTACACGGCTTCTAAACTCTTGAATGATCTCCCTAGTTCCTGTTTTCCTCTCACTTATGATATGAGAAAATTTAAGGTAGCTGTTCATAGGCATCTATTGGCAATTCATTATCCCTCTATCCATCCTCCTAAGTGTTCCTGAGTGCTTTAGCACGATAGGCCAAATTTAGCCTGTTCAGGTCCACAATCATAAAAAAAAAGATGGCTGAAGCCATACACAAAATTTGTTTCACGATGTTGGAAGAAACCAGGTTCTAAATTCTATCAAAAGAACCCTAGATTCAGAAATAACATTCAAGATGCTTCAACAAGATGTTGAATTCAGCCAAAAGAGGCTTAATGCAAAAAGGCACACGGAAACTAGATGTTAGCTGTACCAAAAAGGCTGGTGAAAGCAAGATGGCAGAAGACTAACACGAAAATTCCGTAAAACCAAAACTGGTTGATGGTTGAAATCCCAAAAATCACGCGCAAGGAAGATGGCGGAAATACTAAAAGAGCACGCGGAAGCACTATGGCAGAAAGTCAAAAAACCACTCAGAATGAAAATCAGTGGACTTGCTGAAAAAGGGGTAGGTCCCCTGGTGTTGGAAAAGGGGCCAGGTGGATCCACAGCTGTTGAAGAGGGAATGCTTGCAGAGGTACCACGCGAAATAAGAAGGCGGATCTAGATGGCGGGCGAAAACAAAATTCGGAAATCTGAAAAAGCGCGGATGTGCAGAACTAAATAGTCTTGAGAAAGGGGCGCTGCTTCCTTCGCTAGTCTTAATTAGACTTATTTTGGACTATTCATTTGAATTTGAACCACAATAGATCTGATTATTCCCATATACCGAATAGCAAAAGGATTAAAACTGCAAATACTCATTGCCATAGTTTTAGGCTAATTTTAGACTAATCATTTTAACACTCAAGTCAACCCCAAATGGTTAAATATACCCCTTTCATATATGGATTGCATATAATATCTAGAATCGAATTGAAACCGGATAAAAAGGTAACATTAATTTTAGATTATTTATTTGTAGCGCAGTAGATTTTATCTGTCGACCCCATTTTTTTTAATTTAACCCTCCTATATACTGAATATATGGAATGGGATTAACAGGGATAAAACCCGTTGCGACCATTTTAGAATACTCATTTTACACACAAGCTTGCCTATTAAACAATTACGGCAATTATTTATTGGATTTAAACCCGATTCCCTATATTTAATATAATGGGGCGTAAAAAAAAGAAAAGGTCGCGTATTTCATTCCCTCCCCCAGGGGGACGGCGGGCTGGTCGAGCTTTCCGAGCTCCTTCAGCCACAATCATGGATTCCCAGCATACATACGTTACGTATATATGTATGGTAGGATTAAGGATGGGTGTGGTCAGGATAGGATCGGAAGGAACGGAGTTAGGGTTCTGAGTGGGAAAATACTACCCCAGCATTCGCCTAATCAGCCGCACATGGTGTGCATATACGCAGTGACCATGCCGCTACACGTGTATGAGGAAAACCCCCTGAAAAAACCTCATACAAGGTAGACGGTAACGGGAATCGAACCCATTACCTCCCGAATGCTAAGCAGATCCTGTCACCATTACGATACCAGCTCGGTGGATTTAACCATTGGTGGTTAATAGAAAAACAAAAACTATGGCAATGAGTGTTTGCAGTTTTGAACCGATCCATATATTCGGCATATATGATGATACAATTAATACATTAGAGGTTGTTTTTGTTTGTGTTTCAAGTGAATAGTCTAAAGTAAGTCTGAAATTAAAGTTACCTTTTTATCCAGTCTCAATTAAATTCTATATATTCAATTACGACATGAAGAGAGTGGATTTAAGCCATTGGGGCTGATTAATCTAAGATGAGGGCAATTTTGAACAAAATGGGTGGTGTGCCAAATACCTAGTCTAAAATCCAAAATTATTGTTTAATTGAAATTGATGAAAGTTATCAATTCATACCGTGAGGGTGCGAGTTTGAGCTCAAGCTAGCACTCCCACTTTACAGGAACCGGTTTAAACACGGGAGGCTGATAGAAAAAAATCGACTGTGTTAAATTATTAGTCTAAAATTTCGAACAAAAATGGGTGGTATGCCAAATGCGTAGTCTAAAATTAGTCCAAAATTATGGTAGAATTCAAATTGTTTAAAGTTATCAATTGATACTGTGAGGGTGCTAGTTTGGACTCAAGCTAGTAACACCCCCACTTTACAGAAACCGGCCCAAAATTTTATGTGGACCATAATTGTCTAAAATTATGGTTATAAAATGGATCAGTTTTCACAATGTGGGGTGCTCACGTTATTGACGTACTAGATCAATATGTAACTGCGATCCTGGGCTTGTTGTGGAACGAAAATTTGCAATATTTTCTTTAGGCTAAAATGAACATTGGAATTAAGACATTGCGATAGGAAACGGAATTGCAACGCTGTTCTACTCTTCAGTGGGGGATCGTAATCGCATAATAATTATAGAACAAGGATTTTTGTAATGCTAAATTAACCATAAATTAGAATTTGAACTTGAAAGAAAGAAATTGGGAATGATAGTTTCTAACATGAGCTGTAAGTGAAGAGAACACGAAACTGTGAGCAGGTACGTAAGAAATCGGATTTTCTGTTTTAGATTGAAGTTGGAACGTATAATTACAATAGAACTAGGACCTTTGTAATGTGATAACTACATGTTAAAGTTGAAAATCTAAAGCAACAAGGTTAAGATGGAACGGAATACATTCTGGATAGATTATGGTGGATGTTCTTTCTATAATATTGTTATATTGCAACATACGCTTAGTAGAACGCGGAAATGAAATGGCGTGTTAGTTTTAGACAACAAAAATTTGTAATTGAGAGGGAAGGCTTGTTAGGGAAGGATATTTTCCCACACTGGTTTTAAGTAAAATAAACATGGAACTTGGAGTAAGTCATTAGGAGAGGAGTGGATATAATAGTGTTAAGATTTGTTATACAATAATCATGTTATTTTGCAACTTGTGATAAACAGAGGATGAAACTGGGCGTAAGTGCATTAGAGCAGAACGCACAAATTCAATTTTGTGAATTCAAAACTGACTACATATTGTAATTTTCGAGGAAAAAGGTGAAATCAACTACAGCGCAGAATTGAAAAGTTAAAGAAAACAGGTAAGCAAGGATGTAACGCATTCTGGAGGATGATGGTGTTAAGGCAGCTTATGAAGGAAGAGAAGATTAGATATGTTGGCTCAGGGATATTGTTATATTCGAACATGAGCTCTAGGTAAAGAGAAAATGAAATTGAAAGTGTATAAGGATAGAAAGCGGAATGGAAATACAGTGCTGTTTAGGTTGGAAGGTGATGTAGAATTTTGTTAAAGCATTATAATCAAAAATAGAAGCGGGAGGGTATATTCGGTCAGTAATATTAAATATTTTCACTAGCTTTGGTCTTATAAACCATGATTGTGAGGGTATAATGAATAGATGTAGAATTGTCAGGTTGTGCAATTTTTAGCCAAGGGAGGAACATTCAAACTATTTAAATATAATTACGTATTTTCTTTCGAGAGATTTGGTTAGTCAAAACACGAAATTGCAACTGGGTGCACTGAACGTAGAAGATGGAAGTGTGAGTATCCTTACTAGTGATAATTAAAATTGAGAGGAGGAACATGATCAAATCAATTACGATCTTTTTAATAATTGATCGATATTCAATCTAAATACATAAAAGTGGTGAATGGTTTCTTACACATTGATTAAAATTACGTATAACTAGGAGATGAATATGGGGAGCATCAGAAATGTACAGGGTGGCTAACTAAGAATGCGAGGTACTGTATCTGGGAAACTATCCATCGTAGAGGTTTGCGCAAAAAATAGTTATTACTAAAACGGCCAATACAAAAACCTGGAAAATATTTTCAAGTTTCTGAAATGGCCGCTAGGGGCGTAACTGCAATCTTGAATCAAAAAAAGTGATGTTTCTGTGAATTCTGCTATATTAACGTAATAAAAAAATAACTGATCTTTGAAGTCGAGGATAATCTGAACTTTTTCTGTTTGGCACTTTTTGACGTATGTCTAAAAATAAAGTGGTGGGGGGTATTCAAAGGTTTCCTTAAATAATCCCCTGTATCTTCGAAACGGCTAAGCCGATTTTAACTAACTTGGGCGCGTTCAAATGAGCTATTCTTGGACTACTAATGTTATAATATTTGAAGTTTTGTTAGTTACACATGTCGTCGCTATAGGGCTTTGTTCGACATTCCGCAGAAACGGTTAATTTTAGCAAAAAAATTAAATGCATTGGTATGACTTTTTTTCAAGTAGCTAAATGATGCCTAAACAAGCTCGAGATATCTCGATATCTTGCTCCTAACCTAAAATATCGGCCAAAGAAAACTTTATACGAAAATCTCTTAAATTTTTATTTTTTTTAACTATATTTTTCTGAAATTGTTTCTATTATGTAATGTGTGGCCCTAGAAAGGACCGATTTAAAGGAGGAAGGTTTTTAATGCCCCCGTAAATGCTCGAAATGCTGACCATCACGCTCTATGCATTGCTGAAGCTTCTCATGACTAGACAAAACTGCAGCTTCAATTTCGGCTCTTTGTATCTTACGTATTGCGTTACGAATCCGGCTTTTCATATCTTCTCTAGTAGTAGGTTGAGTCCCGAAACACGATGTCCTTTAAGCGCCCCCATAAATAAAAATCGAGGCAAGTTAAGTTTGGCGATCGCGGAGGCCATGGAAACAGACTTCCTCTTCCAATCCACCTCTGTTGAAATACTGCATTAATATGCTCTCGTACATTAATAGCAAAATGTGCTGGGCAATCATCCAACTGCAAAAACAATTTTTGCCTTGTTTCCAACAGCAACGGTAATTGATTGGCCAAAAAAACAAGAAATACATTGCCATTTAGGGGTTGCTCGAAAAAATATGACCCAATAATTCTGCCTCCCAGTATGCCACACCATACATTTAAACTCCAACGTCCTTGGCGCTGAACTTCACGCAACCAATGGGGATTTTCTGCAGACCAATAATGCATATTGTGCAGATTGACTCTCCCGTCACTACTGAAGGTGGCTTCATCGGTCCAAAGAATTTGAAATAAAAATTCTCTGTTTTCGCGTATCATGCCTAACATCCAATAGCAATAGTCTAACCTTCGATCAAAATCTTCCTCTTTCAAGGCCTGATGCAAAGCGACATGATATGGGTACATTCTTACAGTAATTAAAAAAAGTTTAAACGAATACCTATATATTTTGATGGACATTAGAACATACGTATGGTCCTTCAAAATATTTTGAAACGTTATCCGTGATATGCCCAACTCAGTGGATAATGCTCTTGTGCTAACATGAGGATTTCTTTCAATGTAGCCCAGTACACGGTTAATATTTTCTTGTGTTCTTCCAATTCTTTGCCGTTGAAACGTAGGCCCAAAACTACCATTGGCTCGTAAGCTCGCCACTAATGGGGGAAAAACTCTTACATCGCAAGGACGCCGATTTGGATATCGAGCCGCGTAAACTCTTTTAGCCACTGCGGCATTCTGAAGACATTAAAAATAAACCGCAAGCTTATCAACAGCTTCATTATTCGTAAAACGCATTTTGAAAGCACAAAAATTGCTCAAAGTAACGCGAAAGAATTGACAACTATCGACAATTTGAGGATTATGTATGTTTTGTTTAGGTATCTGTTTCCATTGCCTGCTTCTATTAATTGTATTTTTCGTATATATCCATAGAGAATATTTCGTATAACTTTTAGCATTTCTTACTTGCCCGTAGTAATTTCAAAAAGGGTGATTTTATTCTGGTGAATAAATTTACAAACATTTAAAATCTCAATTTCTAGGTAACCTATTTAGAGCTGAAATTGAAGCTGCAGTTTTGTCTACCCATAAGAGGCCTCAGCAATGCACAGAGTGATGGTCAGCATTTCGAGCATTTACGGGGGCATTAAAAACCTTCCTCCTTTAAATCGGTACTTTTTAGAGCCACAACTTACATAATAGAAACAATTCCAGAAAAATATAGTTAAAAAAAAATTTAAGGGATTTTCGTATAAAGTTTTCTTTGGCCGATATTTTAGGTTAGGAACAAGATATCGAAATGCGGTTTTCGCGAGCGTGGTTAGGCATCATTTAGCTACTTGTTCATGAAAAAAAGTCATACCAATGCATTTAATTTTTTTTGGGAAAATTAACCGTTTCTGTCGGAATGTCGAACAAAGCCCTCTAGTGACGACATGTGAAACTAACAAAACTTCAAACATTATAACATTTGTAGCCCAAGAATAGCTCATCAACGCGCTCAAGTTTGTTAAAATCGGCTTAGCCATTTCGAAGATACAGGGGGTTATTTAAGGAAACCGTTGAATACCCCCCGCCACTTCATTTTTAGACAGACGTCAAAAAGTACCAAACAAAAAAAGTTCAGATTATCCTCGACTTTAAAGATCATTTATTTTTTTATTAGGTTAATATAGCAGAATTCACAGAAACATCACTTTTTAGATTCAAGTTTGCAGTTACGCCCCCTAGCGGCCATTTCAGAAACTTGAAAATATTTTCCAGGTTTTTGTATTGGCCCTTTTAGTTATAACTTTTTTTTACGCAAGCCTCTACGATGGATAGTTTCCCCAGATACAGTACCTCGCATTCTTAGTTGGCCACCCTGTACAAAGGAATGATCCAGTGTAATTCAATAATCTTCTATTACGGACATCGCAAGTTATCATTCAGATAGAATATCGAATTGGGAGGAATGAAATTAGACTTGGAGGAGTTGCAAGATTTTTTTTAGGGTCATCACCCAACATGCATTTACCAATTGTAAATATTTCGCAACGTTCTGGTAAAAAATGCTAGGATAATATATTAAAATTGGAGGGAGGTGACTATTGGTATATAGCAGGTTGGTTGTTAACGCTAATATCAACAATAAAAAAACTGGACTTAAAATTAAAACCAAATGGAAGGGTAGACAAGCGTTTTGTACTTATTACACTATTGCACTTGCATCAGATGTACAGCAAGAGTTAAAAGCACACACATGCATTAAAAAATAGCGTAGTTCAATAGATTTTTTGTTGCTTAGTGCACGAACATCTTTTATACCTATTAGCTTACACCATAATATTT
>JARFJB010002080.1:570000-832500 GCA_036346205.1 Vesta saturnalis | reverse complement strand
CACACGGACACGCATAGACACACCCACACACGGACACGGATACCAACATAGCTAGCTAGTTGTACTTAATCGTAAACCTAAGGTAAACGAAACATGTCATTGTCTGTTAAAATACTAAGATTCTTATTCGAAACTAATATTAGGGTCGTTAACGTACTTACGAACACGCAGACACATAGAGACAGACACGCAGACACGGGCACGCACTGACAGACACGCAGACAGAGACACGCTGACACAGACACCCAGACACAGACACGCAGACACAGACACGTAGACACAAACACTCAGACACAGACACGCATACACAGACACGTACATACATACACATACATACACATACATACATACACATACACATACACATACACATCACATCACATACACACATACACATACACATCACATACACATACAACATACACATACACTTACACTACACATACACATACACATACACATACACATACACATACACATACACATACACATACACATACACATACACATACAACACATACACATACACATACACATACACATACACATACACATATACATACACATACACATACACATACACATACACATACACATACACATACACATACACATACACATACACGTACACGTACACACTCAGACACACACGCACGCACGTACATACACACACATGCAGACGCGCACACGCTCGCACGCATACACACACCCACACAGGGACACGCATAGACACACCCACACACGGACACGCATAGACACACCCACACACGGACACGGATACCAACATAGCTAGCTAGTTGTACTTAATCGTAAACCTAAGGTAAACGAAACATGTCATTGTCTGTTAAAATACTAAGATTCTTATTCGAAACTAATATTAGGGTCGTTAACGTACTTACGAACTCAAGCAATGTACTGCTTAATTACGAAGTGAAAACTGGCAAGAAATGGGTTAACGTACTTTAAGCAGGAAACAAAATTATTGAACACTCCTAACCTACGGTCGACTACCAGATGCTAAGGTGCTGATTAGTTCTCTACGTATATTTCGCGTCAAAATTACCATCGAGTTGATTACCAGCTCTATAGAATTATATAGTCCTAATAACATTAATTAATTGAATTTTTGATCGTTGCTGTCTCTAAGAAACCACTAGGTTATTAAAGTCATTTGGTGTGGTAAATTACTCTTCTGCAGCAATTACTGCAGCGCCTCTTTGTGCTTAACCCATCCCGGTTCTTTTACTTCAAACCACGATAAACTGGCACCTTTATCTTATTAAACCCCTCCACGGATTTCTCCTGCGCTTAAGACCACTTTACAAGCATTGCGTTTGCATTATCTCAAAACTGCCCCTTCTTAAAAGTCCTAAGTTTACTTGGTACTCGCTCACATAAACACAAACTAAGAACCCGAGCCAATCACATTCGTCTAAAATTCAAAAATATAGTAATCACTGCCACAGTTAGATGGTGCTCGAATCAACACGTGTTTGCCATCTATAGCACCATAAACCCCTGGAAAATTCCAACGTGTGTTGAACCCACTTTCTATTTTCTTCCACTCTTCATGTGAAGCAGGAACCTGAAATAATATTTTTTGTTGTAGGTTAACAATTCTACTATTAGTGAAATACATGATTCCAGTTTCGTGGCTTCCGATACACAAGAGAGCATAAATGAAGATTTAAATATCACCCATGAAGATATAACTAGTGTTATACAGTTAAAAATGTATCAAAGCGGAAAGGTGCTATTGGTGAGTTAAAAAAATTACAAGAAGCTATCAACAGCGATGTACCACCAGTAACGACTGATAAGGAAGACGGATTCGATGCATTTGGCAAGAGTGTGGCAATGCAGTTAAGGGCTTTGTCATTTGAAAGAGGACAGGCAAAAGTACGGAATTTTTTAACTGAACTTTCGATCGAGAACTACAGGTATTATTCGCCTGCAACGTTAACATCATCTGAAAGATCGACACCAAGTTTCAACGCATTTTTTTCTGAAGCAGAAGAAACAGATAATCAATCTACTGAGACGTTAACGTTACCTGAATATTCAGGTGACAATATTCTAGCAACGGCTATCGGTATGTCACTTGAACATTATGCCACAGTGCTTTTAAATGGAAAATAATAATAATAATGTAATTTTTAATATGGGGTGGGCGGGCGGTCGGGTGGGTGCGTGAGTGCGTGGGTGCGTGTGTGTGTGTACATGTATGTGTATTAGAAAAATAAAAAATACCTAAAGGTTTACTATTTCTACAGCACCATGAGTATTTATTACTGCATTCAATAACCTTGTGAATGGACAATGAACATCTTGAAATCTTGCATAACTCAAGAACCAAATGACGGAAGCCACATGGACACAAGTACCTAATGTTCTCGCCCCTGATTGGTAAGTAATGTAATAACCTTTGATTGGATCTTCGTCGTTTCCAGTGTTTCTATTATCGTCTGATTCTATATAAGCAATCCATAATTGATGACGTGTTGCGTTCCGATATCGAGATTGAAACCTTATCCTTAATAATCCTGGTTGATGTAATTGTTCAATCTGGAATTCTGCTTCTCTATCTCCCGCAGTGTTATCTTGAATATAAGATGACGCTAACCTATTCAAGCGTGGGAAACGAGGTACATTATTCTCCCCTAGGGTTACCCATTCACCCCGTCTCAATCGCAAGCCTTCCTGTTCTACTAGTGCTTGTAAAACATTTGGCTCTCGAGATTCTTCCAACATCTGTCTAGCCAACTCTACTGTGGCACCAGGCGTTTCTAAAGGTGGATGGTATTTATTTAGAATGGCGGCATAAATAAGAAGAAATTCGCGTATATTTGGAACATGCGAATAAATAATACAGTTCTTGAAGAACTTGAAGATAGATTTCAAATGACCATTACGAGTTTCCACTACCAATCTCGTTTTCGTCACTATTTTCGAAGCATTAGCCTCTTCTGTAGTAAGCTGTGTTTGTCCACGTTGCAGGAGAGGAAGCATTTGAATGTTAATACCAAGTCTTTGGAGAGTTGGAATAGCATCCCTATATGCCCTGTCTATAAGGAAGACATCTCCATTACGAAACCAATCTCGCATGACTTCGACGTCTCGTTGAAATTTATTAATTAAAATGCTTGCAGCATTGGAAAAATAGGGGCCCATAATATTGAGAATATAACAATCAGGGACTACGAACATTGATGGTTTAATTAAATGCTTACTTTTGAACTGAATATGACTGTCGAAGTACGCAAAAACAAGTACTTTTTCAATGCCCAAATAAGTACAGTCGTTGAGAACAAGTGCTTGAGGAGTTTCTGAGTGAGAATTATATAATTCGTTAGAGAATGGGGTTACATTCCTTGTAATATACTCATCTCTATAAATAGCTTTAAAACCGATATTCTGAGATACGAATTGTTGCATTAGAGACTGTCTCACTAAAGCTATTGTAAGGGTAGTTGTTTGTCTTGAATGATAATTGAAAATTGCACTCACTATTTCTTCACTCAATCCTTGACGCATTTTGCAAAGAAACGCTAACAGATCTTTTCTTGAAATATACTCCATCCATTGCTTTGCTGACGATAGCACTCTTCACTGTAGTTCATCTCAGTCTACTCATAGTGATCATCTTCTATGTCAAATCAAAAAATTAAAACTGAAATGGCAAATTCAATCAACAAAGACATTCAACGTATTTTCGAATGGGGCAGCAATAATCTGGTTAAATTTAATGCTAACAAAACTCAGTGTTGCCTTATGTCCGCCAAAAAAAATCGATCATTTCCTGTTGTAAGTATGAATGGCTCAGTTCTTAAGTTTTCAGACTCTATTACTCTGTTGGGTATGACTGTATCCTCAAATCTCTCATGGGTTGACCATCTGTCAGCTACCAAAACAGCTGCTCGTAAAATAGGCTTTTTGTACAGATCTAAGCAGTACTTTACCTCTCGACAACTCCTTCTGCTGTATAAGGCCCACATTCGGCCTCATCTGGAATATAATTCTCACCTCTGGGTTAGTGCTCCCCAATACGCTCTCGATATCGTTGATCGTATTCAAAAGAGACCGATTAGGCTTATAAATGACCCGTCCTTAATTTCTCACATACAGTCCCTTGAGCATAGAAGGATGGTTGCAGTTCTTTCTTTGTATTCTCGTTATTACAACGGCTATTGTGCTGCTGAATTATATTCTTTGATACCATTTCGGGCTATCTTTGCGAGAAACACTCTGTTCGCTCATTCACTTCATCAGTATGCAGTACAAATCTCCACTTGTCGTACCAAACGGGCGCAATCCACATTGTTCTACACGGCTTCTAAACTCTGGAATGATCTCCCTAGTTCCTGTTTTCCTCTCACTTATGATATGAGAAAATTTAAGGTAGCTGTTCATAGGCATCTATTGGCAATTCACTCTCCCTCTCCCTCTATCCATCCTCCTAAGTGTTCCTGAGTACTTTAGCACGATAGGCCAAATTTAGCCTATTCAGGTCCACAATCATAAAAAAAAAATACCGCAGGGTGTCGCTCACCTGTTCTGGGTTACAGGATGAATATAAATCATTGAATTGATCTTTTGATATTGCATATTACGTACCTTACAGTGATGCAGACTCTGAATTAGAATAAAAAATACTTAAATAAAAAAAGTTACGTTATTTAATTATAACTGTTATAGTAATCAAATAATAAACGTATTAAAGTTATTTAAAGAATTGTGATAATTGATTGGCTCTTTCTTCAGTGGCATTATCTAACAGGACACCATTCTCTTCTTGAATATACGCTATTTCATCTTCATTTTCTGCGCGGTTAGGTATATCCCTCTCCCTCTTCCCTGTCAATAGGCCTAGCAATATTTTTTTGGGATGTCTATTAAACCTAATTTCATTTTCATTATCGGGATTTCTTCTTAACGGTGAAATTAGCCAATTTGTAGCTCTATAAGCACTATCGCTAAGTATTAACAGTATTAGGAAAAGACCTTCATCCTTCCTCAAATCTTCGAAAGACGACTGTATTTCGCAGAATTTTGGAATCATAAACGCTGCCCGGCCAGTTAGCATTGACTGCATAGAAACAATATTCGGGACCGCAGATTAGCAAGACATTAAGAGCATGTTTCCCATGTCTGTCAACGTAATTTTCTTTATGAATGTTGGGAACATCTGTCGGTGTCAGTGTGCCATCAACGCAGCCACACACGCATGGAAAACCATCTTTTCGAAAAAAATGCAGCGGAATATTCTGCACATTATCCGGCCAACGTATAACATTTTTAAGCACAATATCAATTGTAACGTTAACTACTCTGTGCAGCGTTCTACATATAGTTGATTTGTTAACTCCATGCATCGCAGCAACACCATGCAACTGTGCCCCATTTCCAAGCCAATGCAATGGTATTAACAATAGCTCGTTTGCACTCAATGCATAATGTTTCCTATTTCTAAATACTAGATGAGGACCTATGATATTTAAAACAAATTACTAAGCCGAAACGCTTCTTTAAATAAAAATCATCCCCAATGCCAAAATTTATTCTCTCTGCGTACACTCTTTCTTTGACAAATCTTCTTCATCACTGTCGTCGCTGGATGAATATAAAACTCTTCGAATCATTGTTTGTAACACGCCCAACCTCTTATCAAATATGTTTGAAAAGTTTTGCAAAACTGTCAATAGTATATTACGTTACTAGTATGGAAAGTGACCCATTTCACACAAGTGTGAAATGGCACTTTCCATTTATTGTTGATTGAATACAAAGAAAAATAACGATTGAATAACAAAAACTTAAAATAAGAACTACTTAGAATGGTAGAAATTGAAAGTAATATTATTATTATTATTGCATTTCGTAAATTGTAATGGAGTTTGCAATAAAGATCTAGAGATGTTTGTTGTCTCCGTTATGTGTGCATCCTGTGCAGTATCAGCCTCATATCAGTTTCTGAAGAAGGTGGAGTGAATTCTTTCGAAGTACTGCACACTTTAAAAATGTCAGTATTCAAAAAAAGCGAATTAGAATTGTCAAAAATATATTGACATTTATAAACATTAAAATGAATGGAATTGGAATATTTCATTTTAATTTTGATTAAACACTTATAAACCATTTTTTTGTTTTTAAGTTTAAAGTGTGATTTTCTTTGTGTTTTATGGCATTATGCAGCACAATGGTTAAGTAGTGCCAGGTAAAAAGTGGAATACTCTGAGATCAAGGTCAACATATTTAGTTGACACACATTTCACACTAAAGTGATATTTTACTTTTCAATTCTAGAGTGACATTTATGACTTTCGCAGTAGGTAATCTGTGTGCTATATGTCATTTTCACATGTGGTCGTCGGAAAAGTCATACTAATAGTCTGGGTGCCAAATGCCTAATTGTAGGGTAACCTTGTTTTGAGGTATGAATAAAATGTTTTCACTGTTTTTGAATGTTTATGATATGTAGAGTTCAGATCGGATTGATGCCACTCTGCCAGAGTTGAGCATTTTGAGTAATTCAAGATGGCGTCCAAGATGGCTGCCAAAATATTGATCTACGTTTTTCTAAGCAATATTGTCATGTGATATATCATTTTATGTGTTTTTTAGGTCTAGGAATCCAAAAACAACGTTAGTTTGGGTGAAAAATAAATAATAGCGGGGTTACTTACAAACCTTTATTGAAAAAACTTGAAAAAATAATTTTTTTTTATATTATGGATAATATAGTTAAAACAATAGTTAAATTTCACGTTATCTAAGATCAAGATAAAATCGTTGAGTACAAATAACACTAAAATTCATCTTCACTGTCACTGTCATTTAGTGATTGAGTTATTTTGGTAGTTGGATTACAGCACTTTTCTCCTTCATGTAAGCATTGACACATTAAGCTACATGAAATGTTATTTGCCCGACAGCTACATCTCATTGTTATGCAGGGTTGATCAGATCGGCGTGAACATTGCTATTATGTAGTCTGGTGCAATTGGAATATTTTGTGGAATGGCAATGGGAATAAGCTCTTTGTTCGTTTCATCCCTTTGCCAGTCTATTGATGTTGGATCTGGGCCATGTGATAATGGACTGTTTGTAAATAACTACAAAATACTTTGAAGGTGTGCTCGCTTTACATTTTCAGCAAAGCATTCCTTAGTGGGTGGTAATGAAGCAAATGAAGGAACTCGTAGTTGCGCTTGACCAATTTTTTTTTGCCCAAAGAGAAATTCTCACTTCTGTCATATCAATAGCACCTTCAATTCCATAACAAGAAGCAATAAATGTTGTGCATTCATCTATTATCTCTGCCATACAGCTGCCTTCATGGCCCAATCTCCGTAACTGTTTACCAGCCTGAAGACACTTAAGAACTGTTTTCTTTCCTATCCCATGGATTGGGGCTACAGAATCACAGCCAGACAGGGCATGAGGAGCTGGCAAACTTGTAATTACATCCTTGTACTTTGAAACTGTATCTTTGATATAAACTGATGACCTTCCTAGTTTTAGCTATACCATGCAGACTTTATTTTTCATTTCCAGCAGATGATAGTAGTACAAGAGTAAAACGAATACGTCTGTATCATCACATATAACATGAACAGTTTCCCTTTCTTTTCCTGTAACTTCAGTTATTAACTGTTGAATTATTATAATGTCTGCTTCTTCTATATTCAATTCAATTCTATGAGTAAGGTTGCCCTTATGTATTTGAACTGGTGTGACATCTTGTCCAGTAACAACCAAACGGTTCTCACGTGGGACATTACATACGTGTGCAGAAATATAATTGCATAAAAGCTGTATCAATTGGCGTTTGTTTTCGTTGTTTGACAGCGTTATATTTTGTGGCGGAAGTGGTGTCGTTTCAGTAAGAATAAACTTTCTTGACACTTTCTTTCCGCGACTCGCTCTTGTTGCACTCTTAATGCTATAGTCATAGTATCTGTCAAACACCAGGTGGACATGGACATCTTTTAGCTTGTCAATGACCTTTTCCAGGAAGTTATTTAGGAAGTCACTCACAGACTCTCCTACTGGCCAATGCACAACCCACAGTAATGAACAACCGTCAATAATTATTAGTGAAGGTGGATTACTTCTTCTGACTGACTACGACACACTCATATTGTTCATTAAAACAGACTTACCAACAGCCTCTCTCATGTTTCCATCGTCTTTGAACATAGATGGGGGCACAGACGCAAGTTCATATTTTAACACATTAGTCATTTTTATGTCTCTGTTTGCTTGGAGCGCAATGATTTTAGAGTACAAAAGTGAAGGGTCCATGTGCATTGGAGTTTTAATTTTACCCCCTTCTTTATCCTCACTCATGAACACAACAAATTTATTAAGGGTATCATGACATCCAGTTGGGAGGCTTTCTTGAAACTCATGCACAATTACCTTAGCCATTTCATAAGCTTTGTCCACATTAATTGCTTTGGCTGATACTACCTTCCCAGATACAATGTTTACCAATCCTTGAGGATGCTCTGATGGATTTAAGGGCAGAATACATAGTTCTAGTTTTTTCCTTAGTTTGTCCCTATCTACAGCATTACGACTAATTCTTCTGTTGGTTTCTTCTTTGTGTACATGTATTGTGTCAGGTTCCCTGTATCCCCTCATTGTACAAAGTTCACATGCATACTTAATGCTCAACGTTTTACTCCTGCTGTATTAAGCGTTAAGCCTGTCAAAGAATTTCCTGTTTCACCATGTCCGTGTCTCACAAATGTGCTTTCAATCATCATATCCGACCATATTGCATTCCAATAGCCACTTCTATGTCTCATTACATGCTCTCCTTTCAAAAAATGATCTAGGCAATCACATGGCATCTGCTTCATATGCATTACATAAACAGAGGCATAACGTAAATAATTCCAATGTCCAGCAGCAGCAAAGTAAGACAACATTTCTTGTACACACCAAAGATGAAGGAACCAATCTGCTCCCCTTTCTGCTCTCACATAACTCATTGTTAGTAGAACTGGTTTAATAAAATTGTATACCCACAAACGAGTAGTTCGGCTATGAGTGCATTTTTCATCTAAGTTCTCAACCATAGTTTCCAAATTGTTGATGGCATTGTCTTCAAGAACTGGTCGTAGCACTTCTTCTGCCAGAAGCCGTAATGCTCGCATATTCTAAGGAAACTTTTTGCCTTTTAACATTTTTAGCACACCAGCAAATGCACATTCAAGAATTCCTGCTATTTCACTCCCAGCCATGAGTGAACCTATGCACCCGATAAAAGACATCAATATATGCATCCCACCAAGACGAGGAACAAAGTTAGAACACTTTTCAGGGTCGTTCCATATAATATCCACAACTACTTTGTATATAGATTGATCTGCTACGAATGGCTGACCACACTCATTGGTTAATCTCTGCGCTTTCAACATGCATGTTAAAACTGTGTCATGATCAGTTGGGGGTAGATCAATTAATGGTAAATACATTACTTGTGTAGCATTCCCCAAGTCATGTATTGATTCTCGATGTAATCTTGTGTTGAAACCGTTATACTCTGGAGTGTCTGGACTCTGAGCAACCAATTTTAGAAAGTTAAACTCTCTGTGCATTCACAACTGAACACTTTTTAGCAACTTCTGAAGCTAATACTTTCAACTGGGGTATTCCTTCAATTGGCAAACAGAGTGATGGCATAGGTACTTTCTTTGGTCCTTTGTACCTTTCAATTGTAACGTCGGACTCTGGAGAAACAGTAACTTCATTTTTTGGTATTCTGGTTATTGTCATTACTTCCTATTCTGTATTTACAATGTCTTGTTGACTATTTGTGAGGATCATTCCCATTGCATGAGTTTGCTGTAGTCCATTTTCTGAGCAAATAGCTGCATCAAAATTGTCTCCAACAACTTGTATAAGACTCTTTCCTTCTTGAATACCTCTTAGTGAAAAGTTGGCACTACAAGCTTTCGCCACAGATGCTCGGAAGCGCTTAAATTCATCATAGGTCGTTGTGATCATGAAACGGCTGAGTTCTTCAATGAGTGACTTTTTCTTTAGAAGGTTGGAGAACGCAACTTGAAGTTGAACTGGGGCTTTTTTTAAAGAACTTGCAATACTACCTATAGCAAGTGCTGCTAGGTTGGGTATTTTTAATCCATTAAGGAGATGCAAGAGTGTTTCACTACATTCACGACTAACTGTGGTGGTGTCGATTTTAACATGGTACTTAGATTTATCTGCCTTCAAAGTTTCCTTTCTTTTCATGGATCCCAATGGTTTCACGTGTTCAGATACGATGTCTTCGTCATTTTCTGTGCTTATCAGGGTTGTCGTACAATGTTTTCGAAACAAAACAAGACTCGCAATTCCTGGTGATGACAAAACAAGTAACTTTTTCCAGAAATAATCTTGCAGCTTTTCAACAAATGTCGTTCTAGAAAGAGTACTCTCGCCGAAACTCAAATGTAAACTGTGCAGTTCAACGCTATTCCATGTTTGAGCACTGTTTTCTTGTGTGACTTCATTAAAAGCAATATCATCATCTTTTAACTCATCAGAAGATTTCTTTTTTGCAGCCTTTATGTTACGGTCACTTGTAAACAATTTGTGGCATTTCCAGTGATACATTGTATCTGCTGCATGTAAATCACTTGTGTCTCCCGAAACCCTTTACTGTACCTCATCAGCCCATTTGTCATTTCTTTTATTGCACACGTCCAAAATTCCTGTCTTAAACTCTACTGTCCTAACAAGAAAGTAAGGGTTATAGCGACATGGATTTTTGGGATCGCGATCTACGCACTCTTCTCCACATAAAAAGCAGTTTCTTCTAAAATTAAAAGATTCTGGTTCTGACCGCAACACTCTTTTACTTTGTAGCGAGCATTCTTCTTTAGGAAGACTTCGTTTTAGGGCACGGTTTATGGGCGTTTTTGAAGTATAGGTTGGCACACATGTCCGGTGGCAGTGTACTACTAGGTAGGGGTTGGATGTAAACCACTGTTCCAATGACTCATGATACACATCTTCTCGCAGTTTGCTTGCTGATATTATCGATTCGATCCTTTTAGTAGAACATTTGTCAGTCTTTCCTGGTTTACCACACTTGAAAAAACGTTTCTCTTCTTCTTTGTCAGTTAACATCTTGCATAGTTTATCTCAGAATCTGCAACAAGAAAAAAAAGGTGAACATAGCCGTAATTTAGAAATAAAATTTTTTACATTCTTTGTAGATGAAATTTGACTTTATATTCATATTCTTCGACCCAAAAAACATATAAAATGATATATCACATGTCAATATTGCTTAGAAAAACGTGATCAATATTTTGGCAGCCATCTTGGACGCCATCTTGAATTACTCAAAATACTCAAATCTGGCAGAGTGGCATCAATCGGATCTGAAAATCTACATATCATAAGCTACCAATAACAGTCAAAACATTTTATTCATACCTCAAAACAAGCTTTTCAAGATGGCACCCAGACTATAAAAAATGGTGCAACAGTATTGACCTTTAAATTGAAAAGTAACGCTTTTCACTTGGCACTTTGGATTTTTCAGTTTGCAAATTGATTTGGTGCAACATAATTATTTTTGAAAAGTTGAAGAGTTCCTTGGTGCAATAGGCCAGACCAGGGCCTATTGCACCAAGGAACTTTTCAACTTTTGATTTTATTAATGAAGAACAATAGGTTGCTTAAGCTTAAGTTTGTTTTACAATAATAAAATTTCTAAATTTTGACATAAATGGAATTTGCGGTTGTACTGACCACGACGTTACATAAAATTAAAACAACCCACAACATTGTGGGGATTATAATTGACATTTATTTTGATCTCTAATTTTTGTAAAAGTTGTATCGATTTTCGTTAAACTATCTAACCTTTGTTTGTATAAATCCAATCTCTTCTGCTTTTTGTGAAAGGAGTTTGGTTGGTGCACGTTTGTACGCTTTAGTTTTGTCAAAAATGTGAAGTATCATTATAAGATGTCCAAAGTGTGGTTAAGAATATAATTTAACATATTTTATTTTAAACAATTTGTTTTAGCTTTCGATAACAAAATATTTTTGCGAATTAATATTTTTTACTAATATTGTTGTTTAGAAGTCTAAAAAAGTAAGGTTAGGATGAATTTATTTTTAAGAATTGGCAACCTTTTGCATGTTTTTTTTTCAATGAGCTACGTATGTGGTCAGAAATTAGGTAAGTATTTCGCTCTTAATATAAATAGGTTTATGATCAAATTTTTGTTAAGGGATACATTACGGTGTTTATTAATAAAACCATTACTTTTTGAAAGTATTTTTTTGTTTAGCACTGTAAAGGTGGACGTAACATTGATTTTGTTGTGATGGGTGATGCTGGGGGTATGAATAATCTCACATTACGGATAGTGGTAAATACAATACTGAAATACGATCCAATTCTTACCTGACCGAGAATTGAACTTCCGCCTACATTAATATTAAGTTTCCTTCAGCTCTCTCTTTCTCTGCTAATTACCAAGATATGGCGTAATTAGCGAACATCTCATAAACGTTAGATATAATTATTGCAAGGTTGCTAATT
Organism: Vesta saturnalis; assembly: GCA_036346205.1. Taxonomy (NCBI): domain Eukaryota; kingdom Metazoa; phylum Arthropoda; class Insecta; order Coleoptera; family Lampyridae; genus Vesta; species Vesta saturnalis. Next base: position 819,926 of record JARFJB010002080.1, on the reverse strand, counting down.
TACTAAAAATAATGTTTTAAGTGTTGATAACGAGCCCCGGAACAAAACATTACGTAAAAAAACAACAAAATTTTATTTTACACGACGTTTTTGTTAATTAAACCGGATTTTGTAATCATAAAGAATTTATATTGATTACATTAACTGTAACAATAAAGATATTTCTCCTTCTCCTTATCTTACGTAATTTAATGTACATACTTTATTTAATATTAATTCTCGAAGGTCGCAATTTAGTCGCAATCGCGATTTCTTCTAATCGAGGTGCGTTTTCTGTTTTAGTGTAGTTTTTTTTTATTTGCACAATGTAAGTAGGTACCGGCCAAATTTCCGGCTTCTGCTATAATTCAGGCGATTTACTTTAATTTAATGGATTTTATAAAAAAAAAATGGAGACAAATGTCACGTAATATACATTAATGTTGAACTGCATCAACATTAAATCTATAAATAAATAACGTTATGTTGTAACCTATCTTCTACCTGAAGCACATGTTATAAAGAAAAATGTTTTAATCGCAATTATTACTAATTACACATCATTTTTTTAATTAATTAATTGAGGTTATGACATTTATGAGAGAGATGAAGAATTCAAGTAGAAAATGTCAATAATTTGATGAGATGGTAAATAAACAATAACATATGGGCTTATAATGTGTAGGTTGCTCCTTTTTTATATTATTATAGTAAGTCAAATATTTTTTAAATCATTTTGAAGTTCGGTCAAACTGTGTGAATGAATTGGTTGATTGTAGTGTGTGTGCTCAATTATTAATATTTTGATTATTTAGTGTTTAAAGTGATCGCCGCATGTTGGTTTTTTTTTATGATGAATTTTTTATAAATATATATTTTTTGAGAACTATATAAATGTGGAAATTGTATAAAAACAAGTGAAGAAAGGAGGTCAGCTGTTTTTGGCACACTTGATCTGTGTATGAAATGTAATAAAATTAAATATAAACAATATATTAAAAAGTCCGGAAACTCCTTTGAGTCTTGAATCTCCTATTTTTATTGATGCATTAATAATTTTTTTTACCTGTTTTGACTTGACATTCTTTAGGATAATGAAGGAAATATTTATATGGAGGAACACGTAGGTGTTTGAAGGAATTATGCAATGCTATTTTCGATGGTATCCCATGAGCAAATATTTTTTTTTGTTCTTTAATTGTATGAAATAGTGATTTTTGCATCACTGTAACTTTTTAAGATTCGAAAATAATAAGATACTACAATAGAACATTGGTATGGAAGGACGGTTGTAGTTTTGATTCCCCTTTTGTTATTAAGTATGGGGTTGTATTTCGAAATCCTACAATATTATGGACGAAATCTTTAGTCATCTACTCTTTGACTTTGAAGGCGGACGATGCTAAAGTTTGTTTGTCACCAAATCCAATGGCGGCCGACTAATATTTGGTCACAATTTTTTTTGCAGGTCTGAAATGCATGTTACGAGTCCCTCTCTTTCATTTTCAAAGCATTTACTGATAACGCTATCCTTGTCTTTCATGGTCATGTCAAAAGCAACAGATAACCTCGATGTACTGTCAAACTACTTCTCATTTCTTCTACCATATTTCTTAAATTAAACGAAGTTTATTGAAAATCGTCTAAATCTAATGCAAACGGTTTGTAAAGTATTAATGTTATGTATTTGCTTTGTCTATTGGATTGAGGTTTATTAGACGATGTCAAATGGACTCAAAATTTAAGCGTAACGTGGAATCAAAAATACCCAATTTAATATTCCTGCAAGGTTTCCAGCTTTCTTAAGAAGGCGCGCGATTTAAATGTACTGGATGTTCCACTAAAATCAACCTTTCCAAGCTCCTTCAGCTACAATCATGGATTCCCAGCATACATACATACATACATTACATATATACGGAGTGTCCAGAAACTCTACGGACAAACTTTGCGTAGTGATTATAGACCCAAAAATAAGAAAAAAAGTTCATATAAACCCAGATCCGGAAACGCTTCGTTTAGGACCTGCAGGGTGTGAAAATTATTTTCCTCGGTTTTATGGCGATATTTTGCGAACAAATTTGAATATGGTCCTGAAATTTGGAGCACGGGGGTTTTTGTGGTCGAGAAACTCAAATATTTTATTGATTTTGATGCTGCCTGCAGAGGGCGCCATCTACAGTGGTATGCTAAAAGTTAATTGGCCTTAACTTTTTTACCACCCGGTATATTGACGTTCCGTTTGAATTATTTTGTTCCCTTTTCACTTTTAAGCAAAAAAGGTATACTTGGTCGATGCCTCTCAGATCAACCGAGGAAAATAAAATTTTTTCACACCCTGTAGGTCCTAAACGAAGCGTTACCGGATCTGGGTTTATATGAACTTTATTTCTTATTTTTGGGTCTAGAATCACTACGCAAAGTTTGTCCGTAGAGTTTCTGGACACTCCGTATACATGATGGGATTAAGGATGGGTGTGGTCAGGATAAGATAGGAAGGAACGGAGTTATGGATCTGAAGGGGAAAATACTACCCCAGCATTCGCCTAAGTACCCGCACATGGTGTGTGTGTGTGTGTGTGTATACGCATTAACCATGCCGCTACATGAGGAAAACCCCTGAAAAAACCTTATACAGGATAGACGGTAACTGGAATCGAACCCATTACCTCCCGAATGCTAAGCCGATCGTGTTGCCACTACTTTACTAGCTCGGTTACCGCACGGGCAAATATCCACAATGGCCAACTAGCTCGTCGTTACAAAGTTTCAAAGTAAACGCGCGGGCAGGAATTTTAGAAAATTTTCTTTTAGGTCCGGTATTTTTGCCACCAAACTTAAATGCCGAACATTTTTGATTTATTTTTTTTAAATGAGTTTACAAATTTACTTGATGACGTACCTATAGCTATTCGTCAAAATATGGTTTCAACTTGACGGAGCTCCTCCACATTATGGCAATAATGTTCGGAACCACTTGAACCAATATTTCCTTAATCACTGGATTGGCCGAGGACAGGATGCGCCTATTCATTGGCCACCTCGTTTCCCCTACTTAAATCCACTGGCCTTCAGTTTTGGGGATTCATGAAAGATTTTGTTTATACGGTTCCAATAATAAATCAAAATCAATTGAGGGATCGTATTGCAGAAGGTGCAGAGGTATTTAGATTGAAACCGAATATTTTGCAAAATATTCGGTTTTCAGTTATACAAAGAGCCAGAAGGTGCATTCGCGAAGGCGGTGAACACATCGAACATTTAATTTAATTATTTGTATCCAACTTCGTATTATAATTATTAGCACAATTGATTGTTTTAAGTTATTATTATGAATTTATTCTGATTAATAAAATTAAAAAAATTGTTAAAAAAATCGCAACACTAGTCGAGTAACTAAAAGTATGTCATAAAGGAAGCATCAAATCAAAAGTTTACAAGAGCCAAAAAAGTTAGATAAATCATCAAACTACTACAAAAAATGGATGCGACGTTCATAGGCGTTCGTCAGAAAAAAATGGGGGGTTAAAGGTTACCACACCCCTCTTATTTTTCTATTAGTTCTTTGAATTTTTTACTTAAAATCATACAGAAGGTGCACTTAGAAAAGAGTAAGATTTGTACCAAATTTGAAAACGATATCTTAAAACTCACCTGAGATAATAACAAATACACTTCTAAAAAGTGAAGTTTGACACCCTGTATATCGAAAAGGAAGCGTATAAATGAAAAGTGACTTAAGAAAAATCCCCTTATTTTGTCCCAAAGAATTGTGGTTAACGGATTGGCCTACTTTTTAGTAACACCCTGTATAGAAATGATACTTACCGAAAAAAGTGCAAAAATTTAGCAGTTTTTGAAATGTTCAAAAGTGTTCCGGAGGACTGTCGAGGTCGAAAACATGGATTTTGCATCTCAGACACATGCCATTCAAGAAAAAAAACGAAACTAACTACCCCCACTTGATGCAACTTAGGCCCACTATAACCATGACAAGGTTACTGGACTACTATAACAAAGTTTAGTTGGTCTATGTTTAGCTAATCTGCATGTGAAGCATGAACCAGTAGTAAAAATGGTTATTTATTATATTATGAATATGTGTTTATGTTCAATCCTTTAAGTTGTACACAAAGGAAAGGGGCTTGAATTACGAACAATGTAAAAGGGCATGCCCGTTTTGTTGGTGTACCTAGGGGTGAAAATGTCCCTCAGAAGGTCCATTCTACTCATATCAGATTTACTGAGGATGATACTGTAATTGTTATCAAAACGTGTAATATTATATAAAAATAAATAAAAAACTCACTATTTAATTTAATTCTTTTGGATTTGTTTTGACTGTATTTTTTTATTTTTACTAGTATCATGTTGGTGCATTTTGGCCTAAGCTAGTCTTGAGTAGGTGTCATTCGAGTGCAATTTTGTGGATTTTTTCCTTTTTTTGGTATTGGAATTGTTTATTATCTTTTTGGTTTAAAATAAATTTTCATGGAATTAGTAAGCTGAAAGAGGAAACATAACTGGAGTTCAAGTGTAGCCGTTTCCCTCATTAAAGAAATTATTTTTATAGAAGAACCGTTTTAGTACAAATCAATTAGAGTAGTAAAGAGTTGTAAAATCTAATTTATCTGTCTAAAAAGACGTAATAAAAACGTTGCTTTCAGAAATTGGGAGCACCAGTAATAGATCCACCACCCTTACTACGCAAGTAGTAAAAATAGCGATCTATTTTTACTATAAACATTTTAAGGGATTAAAAGCCTATTTTCCGCATTTTTTATTGAATGATTACATAATATTAATTTGTTTATTTCCTCTGGATAACATCTAATTATTGACATTAACATAAATAATCTCATCACGATTAAAATAAGTAGATCTCTAATTTTAAACTTCCCCCAAGCAGGTCAGCTCCTAATTTTAAAACCGTTCTCTCTTTACTCTGCATTGTTTATAAAGAAGGAATTATGAATAGTAGCAAATTGCATATTGATGCATCTTTTCACAGGTCAAACAACCTCATCTATCTGGTCGAAAGCCAAAATGTATACGTAAATAAAAAGGTCAACAGACGAAACGTGCTAAATTTGTATGCCATTATGAAATCGGTTTCTTTTTAAACGTAGGTACTTTTTGTAAATGTTTACGTTTTGTTTACTTTTTTCCTTTTATCTAGTGGATGCTTTAAGTAACAATTAAATCACGTTTGCTCTTGTCTTTCCCACGGAGAGATAATTTGAAATTTTAATCTGCCTTGTTACGTTTTCTTAGTAGCTGACAGGTTATTTATTGGATTCTGTAGATTCTCTATTTATATACGAGTAGGACAGATGTTGTTCGTATTGCATATATTTTTGAATTTAACATTGCACAATTTAAATGGAAGACTATTTTGCTGAAAAAATTTAAATTAATTAATAAAATTATTAGACTGTAAGATTTTGAGATTGTGTTAAAAAAAAGTTTTTGCACGACGTTTGGGAAGCGGGCTCAGCTTCCGTCATCAGGATTAATCCTGAGAAGGACTGTTTTCGCACTTGGGTCGAATTCATATGTTATGTTTTTTTCCCAAACACTTGACTACTCTCAGATACAAGCTTTGGTACCTTCACTTACAAGTCTGACACCTTACCGCTGAGCCACTGAGTAATCCAACATATTTTTTTAAAACTTTTATATACAGGGTGTCCGGAACTTGTGGGAAATTCTCGGATTTAGACCGAAGACGAAAAAATAACATGACCAGTTCCTAAAATTTCGTTTCCTCCAGACCCTCACTACGGAGATGTGAGCCCCTAAACGACGCCGCTGAAAATAAGCTTTTCTTGATTAACTTTTAAAGTACTTCATATAATTTAATAGAAATTCAGTATGATTGCCACTAGTAAGGGCCTCTTAAAATAGTATCCTTGAAACATATTTAGCTTGTTTAGTTTACCAGGGATGGACTAAGTTGTACACCTTAACGCCTAAATTTTTAACACCCTGTATGATAAAGATCTAAAAAAAATATTTTTGGGTAGTTTGAACCTTTCTCTAAAAAAAATGTATACTTATTTAATATCGATAAAATTAACTATTTTCGAGAAAAAAAATAATATACGAATTTATGTTTCATTTTCATTTCATTAAAAACTTGGGCTCAACATGCGCTCCATGAAGTTTGATACAATCGCGAGCACGACGAATTGAGGACTGCTGTACCCGCCACAATAACCCCACATTGTTCCTTAGCACATCACAATGAAACGTGATTCTCTGTAGAAGCTCCTCCTAGTATCAACCGGACTGGAATGCACCAAGGTTTTGAGGTGTCACAGGTAAAAATCTAAAGACTCCCGGTCGGGAGATCTAGGAGGCCAGGCAATAGATCCACCTTTACCTATCTAACGGTTTGGATAGACGTTATTTAAGTGTTCCCGCACAGAAACGCTAAAATGAGGTGGTGCCCCATCGTGCATAAAGTACATGTTTCGGCGGGTTTCAAGAGGTAAATGCTCTATTAAATCTTGAAAAGCGTTCTGGAGGAACTCTAAATAAAGTTGTCCATTCAATCGTGCCGGCAATACAGATGGTCCAATCAAAAACTGCCATTTACTCCTGCCCAGATATTAATTGGTTGAAACTAATCTTGATGATTCGAAACAATAGTTGCAGGAGGATTTTCATCAGCCCATACGTGTGAGTTGTGTAAATTCGTGATACAATTTTGAGTAAAAGCTGCTTCATCTGTAAAAAGAATCAAGTTTTGATTATTTCGTTGCTGATCCAATAGCCAATTTGCGAATTGCATTCTACGAGGAAAATCTTCAGGAATTCATTCATTCATGCACTTTTTGCAAATGATATGGGTATAACAGCTGTTCTTGAAGAACTTATTAAATTGTGCGGCTAATTTGTGAGTTCACGTTGAAGGAGTGCAATCTACAGCATTCAAAACATTTTCCTCTAATTCCATCGTATGTTCTTGTCAGACCAGCATCAGTACTTTTTTTCTTAAACATTCCTAAAGTTATAAAGAAGGTCAATATTATTACTTTAGTAACCGAAATCACTCACCATTCTGTCTTAGACGTTGATCAACTCGTTGAAATGTCTTCTGATTTGGAATAATACGATTAGGAAATCTCTCGTGATATAATCTTCAATATTTCAAATAAGTTTACAATTCAAATCACCACGAAATAAAACCAGTAAATTTAAATTAAATTAATGTCGATCAATGTATCAGCGATGTGACAAATGTCAAGTTCTAATATGCAGGTTGTTTGTCTTCTGATTTGGAATAGTACGATTAGAAATCTCGTGATATAATCTTCTTGTTCATATAATATATATATATATATATATATATATATATATATATATATATATATATATATATATATATATATATATATATATATATATATATATATATATATATATATATATGTTATATATATATATTTCAAATAAGTTTACAATTCAAATCACCACGAAATCCAAAACCAGTAAATTTAAATTAAATTAATGTCGATCAATGTATCAGCGATGTGACAAATGTCAAGTTCTAATATGCAGGTTGTTTGTCTTCTGATTTGGAATAGTACGATTAGAAATCTCTCGTGATATAATCTTCTTGCTTCTATATATATATATATATATATATATATATATATATATATATATATATATAATATATATATATATATATATATATATATATATATATATATATATATATATATATTTATATATATATTTCAAATAAGTTTACAATTCAAATCACCACGAAATCCAAAACCAGTAAATTTAAATTAAATTAATGTCGATCAATGTATCAGCGATGTGACAAATGTCAAGTTCTAATATGCAGGTTGTTTATTTATTTCGTATCATAGGAATGTTTTTGAGTAAAGATCAATAAAATAAAATGAACAAGAAATAAAATTATACCTCGTGGGTCAATAAACTCACTCAAGTTTGCAACATTTTTAAATAATTAATATGTTTAATTTGGTTTTCCTAATTTATTATTAAAGGAGTGTTTTCTCTTAAAAATGCCAAAAACAGTGGCATAATTTTTTTAATAATTTATTAATTATGAAACATTAATTCGTTTATTATTTTTTCTCGAAAATAGTTCATTTTATCGATATTAAACAAGCATACCTTTTTAGGTAAAGGTTCAAGTACCCACAAATATTATTGTAGCGGTACAGCACGCCTGTGAAGGTAGCACCTCATTTAGAAAAAGTCAAAACTTTAGTGGAGTTCTTACTGCACCTAATAGTTCTAGAGTTCTATCATAGTGGTAGAAATAGTTCTGCTAGATTAATCCAAATAATCAGGATGCAAAGTCAGTGCCAAATTCACGAATGAACCCAACATTGGCGAGAGCTACTTTACTATCACAATTGCATCGTTTTACCCTTATCATTATCGATAGAACTATTGTGGTGCTACTCAGAACTCCCAAGAAAAGTTGCATTCACCAATTTTTCAACCCCTTATTGACTTGGACAAACGTTGATAGAGGAAAACGAAATTTCGATACAACTCTGATAATAATGGTTTGAGAGCCATGTTTATTAAGAGGTATTATTAGAACTCTTGTGGTGCTACTCAGAACTCAAAAGAAAAGTTGCATTTTCAACAATTTTCTCAACCCTTATTGACGAACAAATGTTGATAGAGGAAAACTAAATTTCAATAGAACTCTGATAATAATGGCTTGAGAGCCATGTTTATTAATAATCATTATTAGAACTCTTGTGGTGCTATTCAGAACTCAAAAGAAAAGTTGCATTTTCAATAATTTTTCTCAACCCCTTATTGACGGACAAACGTTGACAGAGAAAAAGAAATTTCGATACAACTCGATAATAATGGTTTGAAAGCCATGTTTATTAAGATGTATTATTAGAACTCTTGTGGTGCTATTCAGAACTCAAAAGAAAAGTTGCATTTTCAATAATTTTTCTCAACCCCTTATTGACGGACAAACGTTGACAGAGAAATAAGAAATTTCGATGCAACTCCGATAATAATGGTTTGAGAGCCATGTTTATTAAGAGTTATGATTAGAACTCTTGTGGTGCTACTCAGAACTCACAAGAAAAGTTGCATTTTCACCAATTTTTCTCAACCCCCTTATTGACTTGGACAAACGTTGATAGAGGAAAACGAAATTTCGATACAACTCTGATAATAATGGTTTGAGAGCCATGTTTATTAAGAGGTATTATTAGAACTCTTGTAGTGCTATCAGAACTCAAAAGAAAAGTTGCATTTTCAATAATTTTTCTCAACCCTTATTGATGGACAAACGTTGACAGAGAAAAGAAATTTCGATACAACTCGATAATAATGGTTTGAGAGCCATGTTTATTAAGAGGTATTATTAGAATCTTGTGGTGCTACTCAGAACTCAAAGAAAAGTTGCATTTTCAACAATTTTTCACACCTTATTGACAGGACAAACGTTGATACGAGGACCACGAAATTTCGATAGAACTCTGATAATAATGGTTTGATAGCCATGTTTATTAAGAGTTATGATTAGAACTCTTGTGGTGCTACTCAGAACTCACAAGAAAAGTTGCATTTTCAATTGATGGAGAAGCGATTGATCAAAAAACGAAATTATACAAGCTCTGAATATAAAATGGTTTAAGTACGTTTATAACGTATATTCAGAATTCTTGGGTTATCAGGATACTCAACAAATCGCATTCAGACATTTCACACTGCAGCATGATGTTTCATAGTACGATACGAAATTATCTAAGACTTGGTGATAATGGTTTGAAATGTATTATCAGAGCTGTATCGATTAGAATTTCGTTGTGGTGCTACTCAGAACTCAACAGTAGTTGTCCGTTCAATAAGGGATGAGATTTAAAATCTGAAGAAATGAAACAACTTTTATTGGTTCAGTACGTAGCACATCGATTCTAATCGATAAACTCTAATAAACTATGGTCTATACAAACCTGATTATCTAAGAGTTCTATCTGAAATTATGTGGTCTACGTACGTCAAAATTTCGTTTCTGTCAATTATCAATGGATGGAAAAATTGATTGAAAATGCAACTTTTCTTTGGGTTCTGAGTAGCACCACAATAGTTCTAATAATAACTCTAATAAACATGGCTTCAAACCATTATTATCGGAGTTGTATCGAAATTGTCTTTTTCTCGTCAACGTTTGTCCGTCAATAAGGGATCGAGAAAATTTTGAAAATGCAACTTTCTTTGAGTTCTGAGTAGCACCACAAAGTTCTAATCATAACTCTTAATAAACATGGCTTCAAACCATTCATTATCAGAGTTGTATCGAAATTTCGTTTTCTCTCATCAACGTTTGTCCAAGTCAATAAGCTATATACATATACAGATTGATCGAAATGTTCAACTTTCTCTATGGGAGTTCTGAGTAGCACCACAAGAGTTCTATCCATAATGATAAGGGTAAAACGATGCAATTGTGATAGTAAAGTAGCTCTCGCCAATGTTGGGTTCGCACTTCGTGAATTTGGCACCTGACTTTGCATCCTGATTATTTGGATTAATCTAGCAGAACTATTTCTACCACTATGATAGAACTCTAGAACTATTAGGGTGCAGTAAGAACTCCACTAAAGTTTTGACTTTTTCTAAATGAGGTGCTACCTTCACAGGCGTGGTAACGCAGTCCTCAATTCGTCGTGCTCGCAGTGTATCAGACTTCACGGAACCCATGTTGAACCCATTTATGAAGTTTTTAATTAAATGAAAATGAAACATAAATTCGTTTATTATTTTTTCTCAAAATAGTTAATTTTAACCATATTAAACAAGTATACATTTTTTTAGAGAAAGGTTCAAACTTCCCAAAAATATTTTTTAGATCTTTATCATAGAGGGTGTTAAAAATTTAGGCGTTAAAGTTGTACAACTTAGTCCACCCTTGTAAACTAAACAAGCTAAATATGTTTCAAGGATACTATTTTAAGAGGCCCTTACTAGTGGCCATCATACTGAATTTTTATTAAATTAAGTCAAGTACTTTAAAAGTTATTCAAGAAAACGTATTTCCAGCGGCGTCCTCTAGGGCTCACATCTCCGTAGTGAGGGTCCGGAGAAAAAAATTATAGGAACTTGTGTTATTTTTCGTCTTCTATCGAAATGAGAGATTTCCACATTTTTCCGCACACCCTGTATTATATATATATATATATATATATATATATATATATATATATATATATATATATACGGTGTTTATTAATTAGTGTTAAAATTTCAAGTAGCGTTATAGTCCAGGCAAACCTGAGAAACCTTATAACAAAATTATTGCTAGGCGGTGCACCATTTCTTCTCACGAGCCATCCAAAATTCGAAATTTGACCAACTTCATTAGCTTTTATCTGGAAAGTATTCGATGAAAAATTCATTTTCAAACAAAATATTGATGTTGAATTTTTTGCTTTTTTGGTTGCATTCCACACCTTCTGAAACCTCAGATTAAAATTTTAAAAGATGCAGAATTTGAGAAAATACGCTTGGCAACTAGGCCAATTTTGTGGTGACGTTTGTATACATCAGTGTGACAGGCATTTTTTGTACCCATTGCGTCGTTCGATTTCACATTTCACTGGTAATCATGTACTCATTCAACGAGTACGCAGATATGTACATGGTGTACGGTCCAATTGCCTGGCCAGAGAGGTCGCCCGACCTGAATCCTTTAGATTTTTTCGTATGGAGCTTCCTCAAGGACAAAGTATACAAGACGCATGGATATGGATGGTGGTCATTTTCAACAATATGTTCAATAATAAAAAATGTGTTCTGTACTTTTTATATTGTTTTGATCACCAATATGCTTCTGACGCCTTGTGTCACGTATCATGTGGTGAATTTGTTTACATGTAGCTTCCAACGTTACAATTTAACTATACCTCTCCAGACATTTAAACTTCATTGCTGTTAAAAATAATTTACATGTACTAAATGTGGATTTTCGGTGGCGTAGCAATGATAATTATGTCTCTTAACAAATCCATTTCGATGGAATGTACATTCGTCTGTAGATAATATGTAGAATGGAAACTGATTATTTTCCTGTATATTAAAAATTGTGGTTTCTATTTGAAAAAATTGAGTTTTCCGATATTTGTGACGCCACCGCTTGAACCAAATTTTTCGGACGCCCTGTACAATATCTTCGGGTATTGGGAATGGTTCTTAGTAGGGTCGTACTCAGACTTTAATACCTCAGAAAATCATTTTTATCTCTACAATTACTTCCACTGTACACTAACTTATTTGACACCGTATACCTTTCAAACATTTTGAAATAATGCGAATAACTCGAAAATGGCTGAAGCTAGGGATATGAACTACGCGTCAAATGTTCGCAAAATTTCACGCGTTATTCGATGGTGCGAAAATGTACAGGATGTTCCATTTAAACAAAATCAAGTTTGGCTGATCACGTTTTTCTGAATTACCCTGTATATGTGAAAATATTTTTGAAATGTGCAACTTTTAGTTTATTTGGGAAGCCTGCCCACACTTTTTGGGACAAGTAGTCTGGGAGCCCATAATCGGACAATTACACACTAAATGGACACCCGGTATATATATATATATATATATATATATATATATATATATATATATATATATATATCTTTTTCGTGGTTGCGCAGTAGTTTATTGAGCATGTTGTGCCGTAACCTATTGCGCAAGTGTATTGCGCTTCAGATCTTCGCGCATTATTAGAATTCATATTTTTTTATGATTGTGGACCTGAACCGGCTAAATTTGGCCTATCGTGCTAAAGCACTCAGGAACACTTAGGAGGATGGATAGAGGATAATGAATTGCTAATAGATGCCTATTGAACAGCTACCTTAAAGTTTCTCATATCATAAGTAAGAGGAAAACAGGAACTAGGAGATCATTCAGAGTTTAGAAGCCGTGTAGAAAAATGTGGATTGCGCCCGTTTGGTACGAGAAGTGGAGATTTGTACTGCATACTGATACGATCAACAATATCGAGAGCGTATTGGGGAGCACTAACAGAGGTGAGAATTATATTCAGATGACGCCGAATTTGGGCCTTATACAGCAGAAGGAGTTGTCGAGAGGTAAAGTACTGCTTAGATCTGTACAAAAGCCTATTTTACGAACAGCAACATTGAGTTTGTTAGCATTAAATTTAACTAGATTATTGCTTCCCATTCGAGAATACGTTGAATGTCTCTGTTGGTTGAATTTTCCATTTCAGCTTTAATTTCTTGATTTACATAGAAGGTTATCACTAGGAGTAGACTGAGATGAACTATGGTGAAGAGTGCTATCGTCAGAAAAGCAATGGATGAGGTTAGTTGAAGAAATAAGGTCATTTATGTACAGCAGAAAAGTGTAGGCGCTATAACTGGATCCCTGTGGTACGCCCGCGTTAATGCTAACTTCTTTTGAAAAAGTCATCAACTACGACACGTATTCGTCTTTTATCAAGGAAACTATAAACCCAGTTGATGAGCGTATTATTTAACCCAACGAGGTGAGTTTGGCAAGTAAACACTTATGTCAAATGCCTTTGAGATATCTAAAGCGACTACAACTGTTTCACCGGACTGCTCTACTGTATTGTTCCAAACTTGGGTCACATATGAAGAAGATCACCTGTTGAACGACTTTGCCTAAACCCATATTGGTGGTCACTAAGGAGTTTGTTAGTTTCAAGGAACGTGAGCAGTTGCTGATTGATGGTTTTTCCATGATTTTAGACAAAATGGAAGTGATGGCAATTGGTCGGTAGTTTGAGGATCGGTCTTATCGCCTTTTTGGGAATAGGTTGAACATTTGCTAACTTCCATGATGATGGGAATTCCCAGAAGACATAGAGATCGTATAGAGCTTAGATAGACTGGTACTAGTTTGGGGAACATTTCTTTAAGACAATAGCTGGATACCGTCTGGGCCAGTCGCCTTATTGAGATCAAGCCTACTGATGATCGATTCCAAGAGCTTGTACTGAAAATGAATTGGTTTCATAGCGTATGAAGAAGAGTTGACTAGGGCACATTTTTTCCAGAATCATTGAGACACGAGTTTGATGCAAACAAATCCACAAAAACATTGGCTTTGTCTACCGATCCGTCAATAGATGTCGGGGAAATGAAGATGTTCCAAAGTTTTTACTAATGGCTTTAGCTAAAGACCAAAATTTACGACTGCCTAAAGGAGATGTAGCTAGTTCATTGCATTTTCGTTGTTCGAACAACTTTTTAGTTTTAGTGATAACACTTTTGCAGATATTTCTAGCACCAACGTATTCTGCATGACTGTCGACCGATTTATTAGATTTCCATTTAATATAATATTTATTTTTAAAGATATTGCATCAGCACAAGCCTTATTGAACCAGGGTTGGGAACGAATGACCTTACGGTACTGTTTTTGGGAATGTATAACTCCATTCTCATGAGGATGACTTCAGATACTGAAAGAGTAATGTCCGAAGAAGAGGACGACTTAAAACAATATTCACGCTATGGAAAGGTTGCAAAGAAATCCCGTAAATTACTCCATCGAGCTGACTTAAAACACCACAAGGTTCTATCGGTTTTGCGAGCAACAGTGAATTAGGTACAGTAGAAATGATTTCTATTAGACAATGGTCGGAAAGACCTAAAGGCGAAAGAACGGAAGTTTAATAAACAACAGGGTTTGATGTAAGAAAGAGATCTAGAAGATGTGGAGTATGGTTAGGGTTATCAGGGATTCTTGTGGGTTCAGAAATCATTTGTGTGAGATCACATGAAATAGCAAATTTTGCTGCACTATGACCAGCAGGATTTGTAATAGATGAAAACTAAAGCCAATTAGAGTTATGAACATTGAAATCGCCTACAATTGAGATATCGCAAGATGGAAACTGCGACAGCAGATAGTCAACTTTCATACTAAGGTAATCGAAGAAGTCTTGAAAGTTACTGCCATTAGGAGACCTATAAATGCAACAGTAGAATTTCACAAAATTAGGACCAGAATGTTTAAACCAAATCACGTCAAAATTTATATTTTCTAAGGAATAAACCCTCTTGCTATCAATTCTGTCCTTGATGTAGGCACATACGCCTCCTTTATATCGAAAGTTAGAGTGAAGGTGCTATTGAGGAAATTGCAAGTCGGGTGACTCGGAGCTTTCAGAGGAGACTTGTCTTTCAGATAGAAACAAAATATCAGGTTGTAATTGTTCAAGATGTAGGTGAATAGCATTAAGATTAGACCTAATACCGCGGATGTTGCAGTAGTGAATCAGAAAGTTGATACTTTCGATGACCGTGGTCGCTTGAGCCCTGCTCTCCCGGACATCCGAATGGGGCAGGATTTTACGTCCGGAATTTATTACCCTAGAAACCACAGCCATCTTATTTTTTAATCCGATAGGAAGACAGTGAGGGCGAGAAGGAAGAATAAGGATGAGAATAGATTAAGGATGAAGGAAAAGGTAACCGACAGCCCATACCGAACTCAGAAAATCGGAGACCCAATATTAAAGAGCCCATGGTAAGGGTGGTGGTACCTCCCCGGTTGGTATGGAGTATACATGCCATGGTGGTGTATTTTCGAAAACAAGTTTAAGCCCAGCAACACTATTGTCAAATAAAAAATCAGGAATGTCAGCTACAGTATCACACCACTCATCTTCATCATCAACGCTGTTATTTTCAAGTTCAACATCATTTTGCTCTGTAAGCGATTCATCAGTTGTATCTGAATCGGTAGCAGTATCGGCAAGAAAAGGTGGATCTCGGATATCATCATCAGCACTGAATTCTTCTCTTTCAGACTCAGAATCCTCTAATTTGCCGCTGCTGACTTCTTCATGTAGTCGTAAAAGTCTCTCCCCCTCTTTTGGGTCCATGTTATTTGTAAAAAAAACGATGCAATCCACCCGGAAAACATGAAAATAATAATGTTTTACTTAGGAAGGTATGCAGTTAGCTGAGTGTATGAGTATTTTCTAAAATATAATTTTATACTGGACGCCACTGAACAAACAGTGGAATCCTGTATTTCACCACGCATTACTCCAGCATCCCAAGTCGATATTTGTGACTACATATTGATCCCACTTTATATCATATTAAAACTTTCTTTATACCGTCCTGTATATATTATGTCATGTTATATACAAACTCGAGAGAATAATTTATCAAATTTTACAAACACAACAAAAATATTAGAGTCGATGCTCGATTTTAGCGACGTTATACAACAAAATATAAACATCATTAGTAATCTCCGTTTTATTTATTATTTTATTGTTTATTTTAATTTATACCGAGCTGGTATGTAGTGGTAAACGACCTGACTAGCATTCGGGAGGTAATGGGTTCGATTCGTTACCGTCTACCTTGTATGAGGTTTTTCAGGGTTTTCCTCATACACTAGGCATGGTCACTGCGTATATGCACACCATGTGCGGCTGCTTAGGCAAATGCTGGGGTAGTATTTTCCCTCAAAACCCTAAGTTCCTTCCGATCCTATCCTGACCACACATCCTTAATCCCACCATGCATATATACGTATGTATGTATGCTGGCAATCCATGATTGTGGCTGAAGGAACTCGGAAAGCTCAAGCGCCCACTTGGGGAGGGAATGAAATACGTGCCTTTCCTTTTCCTTTACTTTATCTAATTCAATTCTATACTATTTCAAAAGAATGGGTACTTACCAGACAATTATGATTGTTTTACGAATTATGACACACGTAACCACGTCACTAGAAACAAATGAGGTTAGGTAATTGTTCCACCAAAAGTTCTAGTAGTGTCAGAACATGAATATTTATATGGATGGCGTACGCTGTGTTGTCCCTGCTAACGGGACGGCATATGCCGTCTTGTCCGCGAATGTGTTAATGCAGCTTCAAATGCAATTGTTTCAATTACAATTTATAACAACTGTAACCATGTATCCTAATTTAACGTTATTAAAGTAAAGTTGACTTTCTATAAGTATCAATCTGTCAAAATAACGCAAGTTCATCCTAACATGAAAATGCGTGCCAGAATTGTATATTCTAATCCCGAAACAGAGAAAATATTTTTTCGGGTGAGTTTGATGTTTAATAATGAATGCTATAAAGAAAGATTCTTGAATAATTTTGATTAAAAGTAGTTTTTCTGTCCTAAAACCAAAATACCAAAGGCATATGAAGTGTTTTAAGTAGGCGACCATGACTGTTAAAGTACTCGAGTGCAGACTTTACAATTCTGTGGTCTCAATAATATTTAAGTACGAGTGAAGTGCAAGTTTAAAGGTAAAAAGGTTCTAAATTTAGAAAATAAGTACAATGCACTTGGGCTATGAATGGCATACATAAGCAACGTACAAATTGGTATATCAACAACATTAAAAACTTAACACATTAAGTATGTACCTTTCATACACTCAACGACATATTTTACACTTACTAAAAAAAGGAAAAACAAAAAAAATGCAATGTCGTCATATACATAACCGGCGAGTTATTATTAGTCCTATCTCTTATTCCTACCCTCTTTTAGTAACAACATAAAAGTGGCATTTCAGGATCTTATCTTTACTCAGCTGCTGGTTTAGTATGTCGTTTGCTTACTTCCTCCTACTTGATGACCATAACGAGATAATTCATATTTTCGTTCTTTACACTGAAAATGACGTAAGATAGTGTGCATACAAAACAGAGAAACGAATAGTTTTTGTGTTCTTTTTATCTAATTGACAACTAATTACTTAAAATCGTCGCATTTCCACAAAATGTATAAGTTGTATCAATTAAGATTTGTCTTATCTAAGTGCAACAAAATAGTGTAAAATTCCTTAATTTTTTAGCAGTATATCAGGTACAATTGACAACACTGTATGAGCACAATTTTTTTAACCATAAACAGAAAGAATTTGCAACATTGCTTGCTTAGTTTAAAACAGACAGATTTACAATACAATTAATTTTTTAATCAATAAGTAATTAAAATCCTTTGTTATCAAAATTGGATCACCGTTATCCATACAAAGGATGTTACTACTTTCCTACGTTTTCCCAATAGTTTGTAACACAGAATATTCCATTTTTAACACTCAACACAAAATGGGGTGTTAACAGTTTGAATACTTTAATTATGCTTGTCGTACCGAATACCGATTTGAATGTGGTTTGTTTAATTGAAAACTCATGACTATTTAATAATTTGTACATTTAGAGAAGATAGTGTTTTTTTAAATCGAGTTCAAAGTTTGTCTCACGGTCGTAGTGAGTGTTGTCAATTGACCGGGAGTTGAAAAACATTTCTCTACAAAAATTTTTTCTAAAACTACAATTAAAATTATTATCAATAGGTATTGTACATTTGGCATCTATGTTGTCTATTTTTTAGGTTAGTTTCGGTTCATTTCGCTTTTGTGATTTTGTAGATTAAATTAAGTAGAAGTTAATAATTTATAAGAAAATCACAATTCTGCAATTAAATTTGGTTTTTGAAAGTTTCCGGTACGTGACTGTTGCTGATGATTTCTATTGGTGCGGCATAGTCCATTACTTAAAAATATCAAGAGGAAGAAGGATGATCGCAGTATTTAACCGCTTAACGTACACAGTTATTTTGCAAAAATCAGTCAAAAAATAACGATTTTTTATTAGTTTCTAAACTGCAGAGAAGGTTATTGTCCTTATATACAGGGTGTGGCGCGAAGACCTTGCGTTAGACTTATTGGTAAAACTACTGAACAAATTTTTATAAGGATAACTAACATATCTCAAATTGGGGCGTTTTTTTGAGATATTTAAAATTTTGTGATTTTTTTTTAAAAATCATATTCTCATATTATTTACGATATCTAATTGATAATCGTTTACTTTCATATTTTGACCAAACAATATCAATGTACGATGAAACATAGGAAATAACTTTGTTAATTTATACAGGGTGTTGAAAATCGAGCGACCAATTGTAATAAATTCAAACATTAAAAACTTGCTTAATTTAAATGGACCACCCTGTATTTTATGGTGCTGAGATTTATTATTTTACATTCCCTACACCTAAATCGAGTCATGTTCAAGATATTTTCGGTCTTTTTGCATAAATGCATAAAACCTTATACTCAAATCTAATATTTGTCATAAAGTGAAAAGTAGGCTGGCGAAATTCACTGTTACCCTTACTAATTTTTTATTGCTGTCAAAGCTACTAATAAGTTCACAATAATTTTGAAAATGACACATAGAAATTATACCAATGAGGATTTTCTAGATCCTAATCCACGGAGAGTGTAACAGAATTGCTAGCCGAACACGTCGTGTATTTACAGAAATATTTCCGGAAAAACCGAGGCCAACTCGAAATACCATCATCACAAGACTTTTAAAGAATATGTCGCAATTTGGAGCTTGCCGCCCAAAAATTGCAAAAATTAAACCATTAGTTGATGATGAGGTTAACGTGACAAATAGGCTTAGGTTAACGACAAGAACAATTCATAGGATTCTTAAACAGTATAAGTGGAAACCTTTCTGTTATCATGTTATGCATGACTTGCTGCCAGAAGATCTCTCTAAGCGCTTTGAATTTTGTGAATGGTTCTTGTTGAAAAAATCCAGCAAGATGAGAATTTTACTCAAAGAATCATTTGGTGTGACGAGGCAAAATTTTGCAAAAATTGAATGTTCAATCCATTTTTGGTCTGACGAAAGTAGAACGGGGACAGTATCCCCTCCACTTTTTTTACGTCACAAGCCCCGCTCACTTTCACTTTTTATATGCCCACGTGGGGGACCGTATTTTCCACCCCTATGGTTTCTTTTAGGAGGCCTTTTTCATCCCTAATTATTTTTGTTTTTCTTATTCGTCCACGTGTAGGACGTGTTTTTTCACCCCTATGTTATGACAGCTCACGTATAGGACGCGTTTTTCTACCCCTATGGTTTCTTTTCGAGGGCCAACCCCTTGATGGAATTTTCAACCCTAATTAGAGCCTTTTTGACAGAAATGTTTTGTACTTGCTCACGTGAGGGGCAGATGTAGGTGGTCTTGGACTTGGGGTTGGTCTTGGAGCTGGGGCTAGGTCTTGGACCTGGAGTTGATCTTAGGGTTATTTGTGATGGTCATCTTTAATCCTAATTAAGGTCCTTTTGGTTATATTAAGAGCAGTACCCCTGGAGGTTAGGGAAACGCACACGCATACAATGTTGGAAATTGCATAATTACCCTAATAAGATATTATTAAAATTATCGATCCTATTGTTTTAAAATGGCCATGTGCTATTGGGTACGTTCGGATGATCTTTTACCTATACGAGAAATTTATTTATATATTGTATTTCTAATAAGGAGGTTCTGGTAAGACAGCACTTGTGTTAGGGATTGATCATGCGTGGGGAATTTGAATGACAGTAAAATTTAATTATAGAACACTTATTTTTATTGCAAATGTCATAATTAAAAAAAGTGAATTATAAAAAAAAATTACTGACATTCAGGTTATTCTCTAATGAAACCAAAAATTTTTATTAAGTTAATTATAAAACAGTTATTACAATATTGTTTTCTAAACGAATATTAAAACATAGTTTTACCTGTTGGTCCTAATGCATTGAAATATGTTTCATATCCATCCGACCGTTAAAATGTCAGTATATTGTACGCCTTAATATTTTTTTAAAGAAACTTGTTATGTATAGCTTAGATGTGTTTTATAACTGTAATTAAAAATCTGTACAAGTAAATAAAGTAAAGGGTTAAAAGCACACTTACCAGCTCTGTACTTAAAAACGTTTTGGAGAATTGGTTTACGAGTGATGGTCACTGCTTTGTGTTACTCGTCTAATCAAACTAAATCACTTTCTATGTTTTTACTTATGCATAGTGGATATATAACTGGTTCTCTATCAGTAAAAGTAATTTTTCATCGCGATTTGAAAAATATTCATATTGTACATACGGACACACAAATTGTTTATTGAAACCCACTCATTAACAGTTTGGAATGTAATAATTACGTGTGCAACATATAGTTCAAATTGACCGTGTACTTCCCCATATTATTTTTATTAGAGTTTTTAAATTTTTATTACCATGATTGTTATTAAAATTATCACATTTCTATTATAATGATCATTTTGATATAATAAAGGGATGCCTAAAATTTACCATTGCATTTTCACTTTTGGTAAAACATAATTTCGTTTTGAGGAAACAACCTTCAAAACAATCAATCAATCAAACCAGATACATAAGAATGTTTTAATTATATCCATTTAAATAGCGAAATAAATAAATTCAATGACTTCTATCAAAAAAAAAGGTTATGTCTTTTTAAAAAACCTTAGATTTTTATGAAACAAGACCGAACGTCCTAGTCGTTATTGAAAATGCTCAACCACCTATGTACAGTATACAGTGCAATAACAAATATAATTCAACTCATTACTTTAAAAATAAATGTGTAATTAAGAGCTGGTTGGTATACATCAGAATGTTATTTGTTAACATGCAATTTAAACACGCGTTGAATAAGCGGCCTTGCTTGCTTATATGTTGTATTTACACAGACCTTTTGAGAATTTTATGTCAAGGGTTCGCGACAAGGGGCGAAGACCCGTGTGCAAGTTCCTAGGAACTGTATGTAGTTTTGAAAATATACAGCTACGTGGAGCCATGATCAATATCTATTACAGAAAAACGTTTGTTAGCTCATACACCACTAGATGGCGTCACAAACAAGCTCAAACTTCCAGCGAAGCGGACACGACAGACGTGAGAGACGAAAGGGACAAGAGAAACGCGGGGATGGGAGAAACAAAAGCCACGTTTAATTTCCAACGCGTTTGTTTTTGTATTAAATACAATAAGATTGATAGAAACTGGCTTCTTAAATATACAAATTATAAACAAACCCGAAAATCCATTCCGAAAACAAGATTATTAATAAAAAATTGAAAGAAAACTTAGCGTTTAAAAAATATATTTAAAACAATACATCATTTATTTATTTAATTTAATTACATTGTTATCAGTCTTCTTCTTTTTTCGACTGTAATTCGTCACTATCATCATGGTCTTGAGATTCGTCCTTTCCCTCTAACTCATCGGTCTTCTTCCGTGAATCATCATCATCATCCACTTCATCTTTTTCATCATCAGCTTGAACAGTTATATTGTAGTATCTTATTAACAAATCCCTGAAATCTCTAATGTCCTCTGATGTTGGTTCATAAACAGGATAATACATAATAATAATAATAATGCTTACTCGCTGGAGACTATATACACAGGTAAAATTTTGCGATGCGATGTTTTCATATAGGTACGAATCGCATTAACCGTGATATAGTTAGTGCGACCCCGACACCCGAAGATAACCGATCCTATCCGAACATTGTTGAGTACTTACACCCATTCCTCCAATATAATTTCGTTCCCGTCCCACTCTCTCTCTCACGACTTTCTCGTTTTCTCACTTTTCTGTCTCTTTCTCTCTCGTTTTCTCCCTCCTCTCTCTCCCTCTCTCGCCTCGCTTCTCTCGCTCCGTCGCTTCTCTCTAATTAACTTAATACAAATTTTTTGTTTCATTAGAGAATAACCTGAATGTCAGTAATTTTTTTTTATAACTCACTGAGGATTTTTTAATTATGACATTTACATTAAAATAAGTGTCTATAATTAAATTTTACTGTCATTCAAATTCTTACATGATCAATCCCTAACACAAGTGCTGTCTTACAAGAACTCTTATTAGTAAATGCAATTTATAAACGGTAAACTTTCTTGCTTATATGTTGTATTTAACAGACCTTGAGAATTTGTCAAGGGTCCGCGACAACGAAGTCCCAATTGAACTGTATGTAGTTTTGAAACAATAGGAGCCATGATTAATCTATTACAGAATAATATCGTTTGTTAAGCTCATACACACATTGTATGGTCGTCACAAGCTCAAACTTCCAGCCAAGCGGTACTGATCTAATAAGACAAAAGGACCTTAGAGAAAGATGGAACAAATCGTTTAATTTCCAACGCGTTTGTTTGTATTAAATCCAATAAGATCCATAGAAACTGCCCCTTAAATATACAAATTATAAACAAGACCCAATCCATTCCGAAATCCAAGATTACTCTAATAAAAATTGAAAGAAAACTTAACGTTTAAACATATATTTAAACAATACATCATTTATTTATTTACATTCCAATTACATGTTAATGAGTTCGTTTCGACTGTAATTCGTCACTATCATCATGGTCTTGAGATTCGTCCGTTGTACAATATAACTCATCGGTCTTCAAATCGCGATAACATCATCCACTTCATCTTTTTCATCATCAGCTTGAACCAGTTATATATGAATATGCTTAATAACAAACTGAAATTTCTAATGTCCTTGATGTTGGTTCGAGTAACACAGGATAAGTGACCATCACTAATAATACCAATGCTCTCCAGAGACGTATATACAGGTACAGATTTTGCTGGATGCAACTTTTTTATTAGGTACGAATCGCATTTAATTATAGTTAGTGAAACGACATCAGATAACCGATCCTATCCGAACAAGTTGAGTACTTTACACATTTAATATAATTGTCGCGTACAATATCACGACTTTTAACAGTCGGATGAATATTGAAACATATTTCAATGTCATTAGGACCAACAGGTAAAACTATGTCTCGCTTAATATTCGTTTAGAAACAATATTGTAATAACTGTTATGTAATTAATTAACTTAATAAAATTTTTGTTTCATTAGAGAATAACCTGAATGTCATAATTTTTTTATAACTCACTGAGGATTTTTTAATTATGACATTTACAATAAAAATAAATGTTGTATAATTAAATTTTACTGTCAATCAAATTCCCCACGCATGATCAATCCCTAACACAAGTGCTGTCTTACAAGAACCTCCTTATTAGAAATACAATGTATAAATAAATTTCTCGTTTAGGTAAAAGATCATCCGAACGTACCCAATAGCATATGACTATTTAAACAATAGGACCGATAATTTTAATAATAATATCTTATTAAGGTAATTATGCAATTTCCAACATTGTATGTTTGTGCGTTTGCCTAACCTCCAGGGGTACTGCTCTTAATACAAGCAAAAGGACCTTAATTAGGGTTAAAGATGACCATCAAAAATAACCCTAAGACCAACTCCAGGTCCAAGACCTAGCCCCAGCTCCAACCCCAAGTCCAAGACCAGCCCCTACATCTACCCCTCACGTGAGCAAGTACAAAAAATTGCTGTCAAAAAGGCTCTAATTAGGGTTGTAAATTCCATCAAGGGTTGACCCTCGAAAAGAAACCATAGGGGTAAAAAAATGCATCTTGTACGTGAACTGTCATAAAATAGGAGTGAAAAAACACGTCCTACACGTGGGCGAATAAGAAAAACAAAAATAATTAGGGGTTGAAAAGGCCTCCGAAAAGAAACCATAGGGGTGGAAAATACGGTCCCCCACGTGGGCATGTAAAAAGTGAAAGTGGGCGGGGCTTGTGACGTAAAAAAGTGGAGGGGATAGTGTCCCCGTTCTACTGACGAAAACCGTCACATAACAAGAGATCTTTATTTTCAAACGAGCTGGTCGTTTAATGCTTTTTGTCCCATACAAGATGGCAGAATTTTCGGACTTAAAATTTATGATGAAAATCTCACCGGTGTCGGATATTACAACATCCTTCAGGACACTATTTTGCTATCATTAAATAATTAAATGCTGAAGAAAGAAGTCTTGTATGGATGGTATCAGCAGGACGGGCAACCGCCACAAAACTTACAAATTAATGCTGATGTTCTGTACCAACATTTTGAGGATAGGTAGATAGCCAACAGGGGACCACATCATTGGCCGGCGGGTTCCCCTGATCTCACGCCCCTAGACACTAGTATTTGGGGACACAAAGGAAAATATGATACAGCGAGTATTACAAACTTTTAATAATTACGATCCCCAAAAACTTAGTAAATCTACGAAACAAAAGATTATTAAAAGGATTCATAAATGCTTAGAAGTAAATGGAAATAATTTTGAACATTTGTTGTAATTAATATTTTTATTATGTTATTATTTTTATTATTACCCTCTGTAATTATATTATGTTATTATGTTGTTATGTTATTGTTTTTCTTATTTTGAAAATGGCTCTATTCAGGTATAGGGAATGTAAATATAAATCAAAAGGAAATAAAATAATAAATTTCATAGCACCATAAAATACAGGGTGTTCCATTTAAATTAAGCAAGTTTTTAATGTTTGAATTTATTACAATTGGTCGCTCGATTTTCAACACCATGTATAAATTAACAAAGTCATTTCCTATCCAGAATGTTTCGTCATACATTGATATTGTTTAGTCAAAATATGAAAGTAAACGATTATCAATTAGATAAGATATCGTAAATAATATGAGAAGATGATTTTTGAAACAAATTCACAAAATTTAAAATAACTCAAAAACCGCTCATTTTTGAGATTTGCTATTTTATAAAAATTTGTTCAGAACTTTATATAGAATACGAATTTCAACCAAAATATACAACGTTCTATTTAAAATAAGCAAGTTGATGGTTACTTCCGGTATAACCGGAAGTGTTATAAAATTACAAATATTTTCATTGAACTTAGCATGGACAAAAACATTAATGTACAAATTTTCAATTTTCAGATATCAGTAGTTTCACCAATAAGTCTAATGCAAAGTCTGCGCGCCACACCCTGTATATTCTAAACTAGGTGAATGCTAGTGCATTATAGGACTTTCTTGCAAAATACTAAAAAATATATGGGGTATGTTTATGTCTTTGAAATATTTAATATTTAATAAAAACCAAAAACTGATCCTAATAAACCCTCCTCCCGAGACATCCAGACATCATGGCCAATCTTGACAAAACTTGGCCAAGAGTTGTAAAACGAGCTAATAAGTCGATTTATCGATAGTGAAAAAAAAGTCGATTACATAATTGCATTGTTAGAAAATTATAATAATATCAATATTAAATATTTGAAAATTCATATCTCCTATACTACCTCGTTACTTTAGAAGAAGGTTCATAAGAGTGGCGGGTTGCCTAAAAAATATAAAAAAAAACAAAAAAAATGCTTGGAGAGAATTTTGAATACATCACTTTCAAATAATTGCTTAAGTTTGGCCCCTTAAATGTAGGCAAATTTATACCATAAACTATTACGTAAAAAAAATCTCTTAAAAAAACTACGCATATCTATTTCCAATTATTTTATATCTTGAACGGTGTCGAAATAGTGTCCCCCAGGTAGCCTATCTTGAAAAGTGTAACTTGAACTTATTTGCAAGAATGCAAATTCAAGAACAAAACAATCTTATCTTGACTTTACTGACAAGAATGTTACTATTACCCAAATTAATTGCTTGCCTTACATGGACTTTCCTGGCAATAATTGAAATATTAGAATTTATTTGCAAGTCTGATATTTAATTACTGGCAAACCTCAAATCTGATTAAACGAAGTGGCCGTCTAGTGGTAGGTACGCTGTGCTATTTGAATTGGATAGGCTGGATGAGATAAGTGTTGCATCATGAAACTACTCAAATTAAAATTAACGAGCTTTGCACAATGGTTGTTCAGCAGTATACTATTGTGGGACAGAACCACCAATAAAACCCGCTTTATTCATAAATAAGTAATGGCACAAGTACATTGATAAATCAAATAACACAAAAAACAATGAAAGGGTTAAATATATAACAAAACAACATTAAATCAGGTTAAAGTGCGTACAAAATTATAACATTCAGAGAAAAATAAATAAAAAGCAGTTTAGTTACACATAAACACAATAAAAAACCCTGTGGCCACACCCACAATTCTGCCATAAATAATCAAAATAAAAATCGTAATACCAAACCTGCGGCTCTTTAAAACTAATCATGCCGGTCTTTAAGTAAATAAACATAAAACAATAAAGCAAATTGTACAGGTGATAATAAGGTAAAGGCAAGCACAAAAGAAAATAGATATGGCATTTACACGTACACAATTGTTTAGTGGCTACTAAAGCACAAAATACATAAATCAAATTACAATAAATTACATATAAAGAGAAATTAGTTCGCAAACAAATAATTCTACTTAACAAACCGACACAAAAAAACTTATTAAACAAAGCCTTACAAGGGTAAATTATAAATATATCCTAACATCGTGGCCGATAAATAAGTTAAAACAATAAAATAAAACTCAGTGTACCCACTGACCATTGCGTTTTACAATTAATAACCAGCGGTATCATGTACCAGTTCACTAGCCCAGCTCTACACAAATATAAATATAAACAACAAACAACAATGCTAATTCATACAAATACCAGAGTGAGGGAGCCCTGTCTTTTATTTTAGCAGATTTCAGCTTAATGGACCCGTGTGCGAATAACATACCTTTGCAAGGCAATGCTCGATTTTTAATAGGTTACATAGGCTTGTAACATGATTTGCTGCGAGCTTTCGTTTATATAAAAATACCTACTTCTACTTGAATCCTTTAATTGGTCAAAGACACAAATCGTTAACATACGCGGTTTAACTTCAAAAAGGGCGACTGTTAAACTCACCCCCGAAGGAAAAGACAACCTAGTGTTGGCTAATTTAAAAGAAAATGTACACGCAAGAATTATTTTAAAGACAAACTGTTTACAATGAAGGTATTTAATTAACCGAAAATCGATCTGGCTCGATTGACACTAACTGTAACTAACCTCTCCTCTGACTTCCAACTCACCATCTCTACCCCCGAAAAATCAACCCCAGTCTCAAAAGTAATGAAAAGAACAAGAAACATTAATTTATGTTGGAACAGTTTCATATTAATTATTGCACTACTTATTAATTAAAAAAATTTTGGTCTCAAGTTTCAACGTACAAAACAAAGATCCCTTTGGATTTGCGCTATGTTCAGCCGCAATTAATCATTAAAGGAATAACATTTTTAGATCAAGAGCGCGTATAAGAAATTCCAATGATTCGTTACGCCCTCTCGGTAAAGCAGTTTTTAAACGTACACCGACCCGTTCAACCCTTGCCAAATATCAGTTACATACATTCTCACATTTCTTATACAAAAATGTATACAATAAAATATTCCGAAAACATTATCAAATTACGACGTATTATCAAGATATTAAAAATTCACGAATTATCTTTTCTATCGCGGTAACAATGGCGATTTGACAAACGTTTATTACAATAATAACATTTTCGTGGTCCGCTACCTACAATATATATTTCTACAAAAAAAAATGTATATGTGACGGTTACTGCGATCATATTCAATTGTGAAAGTTTTAAAAAATTACAAAAAATTGCATTTCATGCGAGTTATTGATAACCTGAATTTCAATCTTCTATGTTAAAATTTGAAAATTTGC
Organism: Vesta saturnalis; assembly: GCA_036346205.1. NCBI lineage: Eukaryota > Metazoa > Arthropoda > Insecta > Coleoptera > Lampyridae > Vesta > Vesta saturnalis. Next base: position 791,500 of record JARFJB010002080.1, on the reverse strand, counting down.
TCCCAAAATAACCTATTGCGTTTAAAAGCTTGTTTTATCGACATAATAGTCGCGTGGGCCTTCATTCCAAAGTTCATCAAAATGGTCTTTATAGTTTCGACTGGCAAGTGACCACAGACACACAGACATTTTGAAAAACATCGAAATAACGCAACTTATTTTTTTCGATTTTTTTCGACCGCAATACTTTCTTGTGTAGCAAGAATGTAAAAATGTATGTCGGGCGTATATTCTTTTTATAAAATGCTATGAAGAATAAAAGATAATTCTTCCCAAATTAAGTTATACTCATTTTAAATGTTGGTTACGGTATGGAACGCAGTCTGGACAGAAGTATCTGGTCTCTCTCCGAATCTTTTTTCCATGAGAATATCGTACTCTGCTGCATATTTCACATTGACGAGTTGGGTTCTGTTTTTTTTTGTAGCTGTAATATAGTCAGGGAAATGACGCCCTATGAGTCTAAGAGTAACGAGGATTTAGTCCCTCCAGTTTTGCGAAACTAAAACAAAGGAATTCCACAAGGTTAAGTCGATCAGGTCAAAGAAAATTTTCTTATAATATTTTGTTCCTCTTTTTCGTGGAAGATTGTAATCCGCTAGATGCTGGTCAACAAGGTCAACACCACTCATAGTATCATTATAATCGATAACAATCGTAGGCTTAACTTTTGTGTCATCTCTTATGATTACCTCCCGGATGGCATTGGAATGTACAGTTGAAATCAAAGATATCTTTCCACTTGAGGGCACTCACCTTGCCTCTTTGAAATGCTTATCATCTTTTCGTAACTTTTTATTTTTTAAGTCTTTTGGAATCTCTTTTCTGGATAGCTTCAATGTACCATATACATGTTTTATTGGAAACAAGTGGATCAGCAAGTTGTGGTGAATTATAAAAATTATCCATAGTCAAACAGTTGGCCTTGATTGAGTAATGGATTTGCCAGAGTCATACTTGGCCTCTACTCACACAGTACTGCGCACGACGACCGCCAGAAGCGCGCTCGATTTTGACGAATGAAAGAAAGTCGGGAACGCCATCTTATCTAATAACGCGATACGAGTTAAAACAGTCTAACCAAAGAAATATTTTAAGTTCGAGTTAACTCAGTTACGTGAAAATAGAAACATCGGTGAAACCCGAGGTAACTCGGGTGAGTACGTTAAGCGGTTAATAGATTCTTATGTAACTAAATTTTTTACTTTCCTCACACGAGAAGAAAATCCTATTTTTGCGACCTTTTAGATACGAAAACAATCGTTTTTAAGGTAGTTTTAGGAACAATTTATTTATTATAATCATGATTAGGTGTTGTACCTATAAACTAAGTATACGCGCAGTACGAGGACTGCTGCAAAAGTTTAAGTAAGAGCAGTAAAGACAAGCTTAAAAGTACTCGTGAACTATGTAATTAAAGCAGATTTTACTCAATTTCATTGTTGGAGAGGGACTGTTGGGGGAAGAGGTGCGATATGAATGGTAAAAGGAGTTTTACTTCGGACCTCCTGACATACCTTTCATTACACAGTCTCACATTGTACGCTTTCAGCCCACAAAATTGGGCTATGTAGCTTACTTGATATTTTCCCCTTACACTTTTGGTCACTTTAGAGGGTGGACTAGGGGAAGGAGAAGATTGGGGTACTAAGGAGAGATTCATTTCCTGACATTTTTCGCTTTCATCTGATACCGTAAATCAGCTCTGCAGCTTCATTTTAATTATTATTTTACGCTCATATTCTATTTCGTATAGGGAGAGGAAGGAGCTAAAGGAAGGTTTCTCTCCTGACACTATACGTCATTGGAGAGCAAACCCAGTTCTATAGCTTTATAAAAAAACATGCCCCGTGGAAAACACAAACGGGCGGGCGGACAAAATGCGGAAAATTGGTTATTTTTAATTTTTATTGAAATGCATTAGAAGATTGAGTAACCCATGTAGTCTAAAGTGAGTGGTACAGAAAAAGCACAGTCAAAGCCCAGAAAAGGTTCTGAAAAAAGTCTTGAAGTAGTTTCCGATTGAAGGTTAAGTAACGTGTATTTAAAGAAAATGTAACGAATGTATCTACTCACCGCATGCGTGACAGAAAAAATTTTATTTCCGGAACAAACTCGTTGAAAAAGGAATATACATATAAGGTAGTTAGACAATGTTTCAAACTGTTATGTATGTACAGGGTGCCGCATTAGTGCGTCGAAGTACGATATATCCGTTATTAACGGAGATATCAAAAAAAGTTATTTACAAAAATTATAGGCAACTTCAAACTTATAAAACTTTTTTGTATTTACAGGGTGTTACATATTACCAGGGTGAACCAAACATACTTTTTTTTAAATGGGACACCCTATATATTATTTCAAATTTAGATTAAGCTCATCTCCCCATACTTCCAATATAGAGTTTCATTGCGTTATGCATGGTATTTCAAAAGTTATGGCCAATTGTTCACGAAAATCATTCTCATTTCAACATCCTGTATACCCTAGACAGAACAACCTAACAATAATTTTTTCCAGACATAACTTTTTGACATTGGTACAGTGTTACGAGTTCTTTATTATTGCACCAATTGAATATAGAGCGAGCCAAAACTCGAACACTTGATTATGTCAATTTTTTCAAATGAATCACCCTGTATTTTATTTTAAAAAGTGAAAATACACTTTATGTTTTTTAATTTTTATTAAGCACTCACTCCCTATAGCTAAAATCGTTCATTTCTGTGATATTTTCAATTTAATAAGAGTCAGAGCTTTTTTTTTAAATTTCTATTATAACAAGTTAGCCGTGATTAATTTTATAAGAATTTTGTCTTAGTAACCGATGTTTTTTAAATTTTTTATTTGTTTACTTGTTATAATAGAAATTTAAAAAAAAATCTCTTTCTGTTATTAAATTGAAAATATCTCAGAAATTACAGATTTTAGCTACAGGAGTGCTTAATAAAATGAAAGAACATAAAGTCTATTTTGACTTTTTTAATTATATAAAATAGGGTAATTCATTTGAAAGAATTTGACATAAATCATGTGTTCGAGTTTTGGGTCGCTTATATTCAATTGGTCAATAAATTAAAGAAATAGCACTTTCTGTATACACTGTACCAATGTCAAAATAGTTATGCCTTGAAGAAAAAATATTGTTAGGTTGTTCAATGAATCTAGGTACGTTGAAATGAGAAATGATTTTGTGCTACAATTGACCATAACTTTTGAAATACACTCTGTATAACGTACATGAAACCCTATATCTGAATAAATTTGAAATAATATATAGGGTGTCCCACTAAAAAAAAATATGTTTGGTTCACCCTGGTAATATGTAACACCCTGTAAATACGAAAATAATTTTATAAGTTTGAAATAATTTTTGTAAATAACTTTTTTTGATATCTCCTTTAATAACGAATATATCGCACATCGACGCACTAATGCCGCACCCTGTATCTGAAACTGTTCCTAATTTCGCTGAAAAACTTTCGTCTAATGTAATATTGACCTAGTTCATACTGAATAATATTTACTTTTGGATTCTAACCTACAGGATATTCAACATGTCTCGTCTCTTTCTCTTTGATTGAATTTCTTAAATACAACACCCTGTATATTATTTTACCTTTGGACAGCTTAAAGTATGCTCAATCATAAAATACCATGTTTCCCGTATCTAGCTGCCGTGTATCTATATTAAGATTTGCACAGAAAATTAGAACAATCACAGACGACATGGCACAAGGAATCGATTGTATAATCCTGTGACATTCGGTGGCTTTTTGTTCATATTATCTTTTTCAATAAAAGAGTATTTGGCAACAAACATGAAGTATACAATTCAAGAATCAATTAAAATGCATTATATTCTTGGAGATGTCCAAAGAATTGTATTCTGGCATCCAGAGTGTACGGTGAGAAAGACGGCATCCAGATGCACGATCATTTCAAAGACAGGACTGGGATAGTTAAGTACGAGAAGCATGAAAGAATGAAGCCAGTGCTAAACGATGATAATGAATTTAACGTTGTTGCATCTATTCTAACAATAACAATAAAAGGTAAAATAGAAAGAAGACTAAACATAGCCGAAGAACAACAACAAGGCTTCAGAAAGAATTGCAGTACCATAGACGCCACTTTATCATTCGTCAGATAATAGAAAAATCAATTGAATATAATAAACCCGCATATATGTGCTTCGTAGACCTAAAAAGTGCATTTGATAAAGTAAAACGGAAAGACATTATAAAACTACTAGATGCAAAAGAAATAGAAGGCAGGATAATAAAAATTATTAAAGACATAAATACGCAGAATAAAATGAAAGTACGAATGACTAGAGGAGAAACAGAATACATAACTATAAACGGAGGAATAAGACTAGGGGACTCTCTTAGCCCGCTACTGTTTAACCTGAGAATGAATCAAATCATTAAAGAAGTAAAGAAGAGAGAAGGATACAGAATGGACGCATACAAAATCAACATAGTATGTTATGCTGATGACGCGGTACTGATAGCAGATAATGAAGACGACCTACAAAGACAACTCCACTCATTCAACGTCAAGGAAAAAGAATACAACATGCAAATCTCGACAGAAAAGACAAAGTACATGGCTATAAGTAAGGAACCACGTAGATGTAAGCTGGAAGTAGAAGGGGAAATCATAGAACAGGTAATGAAATATAACTACCTGGGAACGGAAATTACCAGCGAAAGAAACTTGAACACAAAAGCGACAAAACAAACGATAAAAGCAACAAAAGTGAGCAGCTGTTTAAGAGAAACCATATGGAGAAACAAATACATGAACGTCGATAACAAAATGAAAATAAGACAACGGCGCGACCGGTATTAAATTATGCATCAGAGGCAAGAGCCGACACCAAAAATACAAAACAGAAAATAAACAACGTAGAGATGAAGGTACTAAGATCGATAAAAGGCATAACACTAAGAGATAGACAAAGAAATAGCACCATACGAGAACAATGTGACATACAAGAAGTTAATAAATGGATAAAACTCAGAAAGAAAAAGTGGAACGACCATGTAGATAGGATGAGTCCAAATCAATTACCGAATATAGCGAAGAACAACAAGCCGTATAGCAAGAGACCAGTTGGAAGACCAAAGAAAAGATGGAAAGACAACATACAGTCAACAACAACAGAAACAGAATAAGGGGCAGACAAACAGGAAATATCCTAGTCATGCGAAGAAGAAGCATCTATTCTGTAAGACCCACATAGAAATATAGAAGACATAAGTGATTTGTTGGCCTTAGGTCAATGAGTATCGTGTGCAACTAAATCAAGCACTTGAAAGTATGATACATTTTTGTAATTGAGGTGTTGCTCAAATTGGAGAAGAGGAACAATTTTGGAATATTGTATTGTTCACATCTGATGAAGTCATGTGATTTTTCTAGTTTTCTGTGTAAATTTTCATAGAAACCTTAATACCTCAAATATAGGTTTAGATAGATACGGCAAACGGTATTTTCTGAATGAGCACGCTTTAAGCTTTCTGGCGGCGAGATAATATACTGGGTGTTGTATTTCAGAAATTCGATTAAAATAGAAGTGAATGTAGAGATGTTCGAAGAGAAATTTTGGACACCCTGTATGATAGAATCCAAAAGTAAAGATAGTTCAAAATGAATTATGCCAATATTAGATTACACGTAAATTTTTCAGGGAAATTAACGAACAGTGGCAGAGATATAGGTAACAGTTTGAAAAGAGTATGTTTGTGATTAAATGTTTAAAGAAAGATTTATAACTCGGCAACACTGCATTTGACAATGTTACAAATTTGTAGTTGAATATAGAAACTTACAGAGGCTTCAATTGCTACATAAAAAATTCCATTTAAGAAAAATGTATTTTTTGGTATTACTCTCTTTTGGTACACCCTCTATTCTCGACAATAATTTTGGGTTGTAGCAAAGATGGTACATTATATGTTTTATTATAAAAATTTTTTCATAAGTACAGGGTGTCCCAACGATAGAGTAAAGTAAGTTTATGCTTAACTAGAATTATTTGTGTAAATATTGTATGGACCATGGGGTAGAGGTAAGAAGTGTGCATTTTTTAAAATATTGGAAGTTATACAGGGTGTGCCAGAAAAGCAGGACGTGAAAAAGTATGATTTTTTAAATAGAACACCCGTATTTGATTTTAGTTTTAATTCTACGTGTCCATACAAACATATTTTGTCATACAAAAGATTGGCTGAAAGTTTTAGTTCTTGAGATATTCGCGTTTAAAGATTATTATGGTCATTTTCGTGGGGTTGATGAATGGGCAATTGTTCCGTTATTTCACAATAAAAAATTGATATTTCGTGTGAAAATGAGTGATATTATACTAACGTTTAGACCGAGTAGTATTTCTAATTTTCTCAACAGGGTGTTTGTTATAACCATTCAAATTTGAAAATTCTCAAATTAAAAAAATCAGTTTTTTAATTGCACACCCTATATATTTTTATTTCATTTTATTCGGGATTAAAAAATCTATCATTTTTGTCAAATATGTCCTATATGTATCTTTGATAGTTTTCGAGGAATTTCGATTTTTCTCACTAGCTACGTTACATACGATACTATAACATTATTGTGGATCGTGGTAGCCATGGAAAACAATTGCGACGAAATAAAACAAACCACCTAAGCGAGAATATTAACAGTTTTTATTAATGAGAAACTGTAATTCAATAATTATTCAACATTGCGTCTTAGTAAATGCTCAAATAGACGGCCTTCTTGCTGAATACACATATTGAGCCTTTTTCTCATGTTCTGTCTCACTTCGGATAACATAAGAGGGGTCACTCTGCGACAAGCTTCGCGAATTCTATTTTTCATGTCCTCCCTTGTTGTAGGTTTAATAATATACACCCGATCTTTTATGTATCCCCATAGGAAAAAATCCAGTGGAGTTAAATCGCATGACCTGGGTGGCCATAATATAAAGCCATTACGTCCTATCCACTTCTCCGGGTATTGCTGGTTCAAGAATTCCTTACGTCCCGATAAAATGTGGAGGTGCACCATCCTGTTGCAACCACATATTTAGTCGTCCTTCTAAATTGATATCCTCAAGTAACACAGGCAATTCTTCACGTAAGAAATGCAAATAGCTGCGGCCCGTTAATGGATCATCAAAAAAATAGGGACCGATAATTTGGTCATTAAGTATACCACACCACACATTTAGTGACCAATAATTTTGGTTTTGAACTTCTCGTAGCCAAAATGGATTATCAATGGCGTAATAGTGCATATTATGCCCCATTACTTTTAAACGTCGCCTCATCGGAAAACATTATGGAGCACAAAAAGTTGTTATTTAATTGCAGCCGTTGATTAATGATATTGCAGAATTCAATTCGTCTTGCAAAATCCTCTTCTCGCTATTCTTGATGAAGCTCAATGTGATAGGTATGGTACTTATACTTCAGCGTTGTTCGATTCACGTTTGATTTGGAGGTATCACATATCGTCGCTAATGTTCTAGAACTCACTTGGGGATTTTCTTGAATATTTAATAATATTTCAAGTTCTTTTTCTTCATTAGCTGCCCTTTTATTAACAACTTTACGTTTGAAGTATTTAACACTACCGCTAGAATCAAATCTATCCATCAAATTTTCCAAGCCAACAGTAGTAGGTATTCGACGTTCAGGATATTTCATTTTGTAAATTCGTTGTGCCAATAAAGGGTTTTTTTCAGCCTCGCCCAACACGTATATCATATCAATTAATTCATTTGTCGAATAATCCATAATTGATACAAGAATTGATAACAAGTTAAATGCGAAAACGACAAATTTAATATGTGTTTATTTTGACAAGTAGGATACCTTTGTATCTTAGTAACGCAATTATTATTTTCCATGGCTACCAAGATCCATGCAATGTTATCGAAAATAAAGTAGCTATTGTGAAAAAATCGAAATTACTCGAAAACTATCAAAGGTAGATATAGGATATATTTGACAAAATGATAGATTTTTAATCCCGAATAAAATGAAATAAAAATATATAGGTGTGCAATTAAAAAACTGATTTTTTTAATTTGAGAATTTTCAAATTTGAATGGTTATAACAAACACCCTGTTGAGAAAATTAGAAATACTACTCGGTCTAAACGTTAGTATAATATCACTCATTTTTCACACGAAATATAAATTTTTTTATTGTGAAATAACGGAACAATTGCCCATTCATCAACCCGCGAAAATGACCATAATAATCTTTAAACGCGAATATCTCAAGAACTAAAAACTTTCAGCCAATCTTTTGTATGACAAAATATGTTTGTATGGACACGTAGAATTAAAACTAAAATCAAATACGGGTGTTCTATTTAAAAAATCATACTTTTCACGTCCTGCTTTTCTGGCACACCCTGTATAACTTCCAATATTTTAAAAAAATGCACACTTCTTACCTCTACCCCATGGTCCATACAATATTTACACAAATAATTCTAGTTAAGCATAAACTTACTTTACTCTATCGTTGGGACACCTTGTACAACGGTTTAGTAACTGTTGACTGACGCTCCCTTATAGGAACTACCCTGTACTATAGAAGACCTAATATCCTCAATTAATTTGGGGAAAATAGAAAGATGTAAATAAAGGCTTGTAACGAGTTAAATAATTGTTTATAAACACAAAACAGAAAATTACAAATTAGTACGAACGATGTATGAGTTAACTACACAAATTTTAATTAATTACTTAAAAACGCAATTTTAAATCGTCGCATTTCCACAATATGTAAGTTGCAACAAAATAAAATTAAAATTTGTCTTGCTTTCCTGCAACTGCAACAAAATAGTGTAAAATTCCTAACCTTTTAAAAGTATATTAGGCACAATTGACAATGCTGTGTCATCATCATTTTTAGTGTGTATCCATAAATTAAAATGTTATCTGTATTGAGAACAGAAAGTTTGCAACATTGTATTATCTAATTGGTAAATGCTTTAATTTAGTAAAAAAGTTCGTTGTTAATCAATAAGTTGAAATTAAAATGCTTTGTTATCAAAATTGGATCACCGCTATCCATACAAATGTTACAAAGGATGTTACCACTCCCCTACCTTTTTCCCATTCACACAGAATGTTTCATTTTTAACTTTCAACACATAATTGAGTGTTAAAAGTTTGAGGATTTTAATTATGCTTGACGTAACGAGTACCGATTTCAGTGCGGTTTGTTAAATTGTGAAGTTTCTTAATACTTATTTGTACAATTAGGGAAGAAGACACACCTAAAGTTAGCACAGCCATTGCAACACAATCATTCGCAACTCGTATCATAATTTGGTGCTAATTGGTTATTACAAAAATAAATTGTTGGGTCCATAGGCGTGCACAGACTTTTGATTGGGGTATGGGGGCAGAATAAAGAAATCCTGCTCATAATTATTAGATATCAAATTTAAATAGTGACAAATTAATATCTTTTGTGTAAGTAATTTGACACAAATACAAAAAAAAAGTAACTTAGAAGCAAAAGTGTGGTACATGTGGCGCGAAAGCTTTGATTAAAAGTAATGGCGGATACAGTTATGTTAAAATGTGAAATTACGAAGCTGTAGGTTTTGGATGACGCTGAGTTCAAATATAATATTGTCCTAATGTGGCACTTCCGGTTATGCCGGAAGTAAACGTCAACTTTGTTATTTTAAATGGAACCTAATATTTTTATTTTATTTTCGAATTCTACATGAAGTTCTAGATAAAATTTGTGCACAGTGTCCTATACCAAAAATGAAGTATTTTCGAGATATTTCGATTTTTTTAATTTTGAAAAATCCTAGTCCACATTGAATAACGATATCTCCATTAATTTCGTTGCTAGTGACGTGAAATTGTAACCAATAAACAACAAGCGCTTGCCCGTTAACTCCGTATATCCATCTCATTGATATTTCATACAGGGTGTTTTAAACTTAGCCGCCAACATGCACAACTTAAATCATTTATAAGTTGCTTACTTTAAAGAGAACACCCTGTATTTTATTACATTTTCCGCTGTATTTTTTAAGCTAATTCGTTTGGTATCAGTATTCCCTATACCTAAATCCAACCACTTTTGAGATATTTCATTATCTTAGTTAAAACATAACAACACTTAATTGTTTCAACATTAGTATAGGGTAGGCCATGATTTCCATTATTTAAGGTGCTATTTTGTTATTTTTCATAAGTTATTAATTCTGAAAAGTAACCAATAGCCTGAAAGGATTATTAATTGTGGATACCATTAAAAACGTTGATTAGGTATTTTGTATTAATTTAATTAGATAACTTACAAACAAAAATAACTAAATGTAATATTAAACAAATAAAGTTTTATAATAAGTGTTCAAAATTAGCACCATCTACTTCTAAACATTTATGAATCCTTTTCATTAAGTTATGTCTTGTAATTCTGGAAATATGGTCGGTGTTAGAGAATTAAAAGCAAGTAAGACTCTGCATCATATTTTCCTTTGTCGTAACATTTTCCGCTGTAATTCGTTTGGTATCGTACCTAAATCCAACCACTTTTGAGAATGCTAAAAATAAATAGGGTATTTTTATATCTTTTAAACCAAAAAACCAAAAACTGACCCTGATAAACCCCGAGACATCCAGACATCATGGCCGATCTTGACGAAACTTGGCCAAAAGTTGTAAAATGAGCTAATAAGTCGATTTAGCGATAATGAAAATAAAGTCGATTGCATAACCTTCTATACCTACATAAGTACCGGGTGGCCAACTAAGAACGGCCGTCGGCCATATTTCAGGAATTGATTATAGCACAGGTTCGGGAAAAAAATTTTTATAACAAAAGTGGCCTCGAGATACGCCTGGAAATTATTTTCAGAATTGTAGGTCCACCGCTAGAGGGCGTATTTGACAGTTAAAATTTTAAAAGCAAATTTTTCAAAATTTACTCAATTAAGGGCATATTAAATATTATAATCAGATTCCTCGGCAAATTCTGCATATTTTTATTTGACAAGTTTTAGTCTATCTCTTCAAATAAGGGTGGGGAGAGTGAACCTTGTTACGAAAAACGCCTTTAATTCAGGTTCTGCTTGACCGATTTTAATAAACTTGATGTTGTTTGAAAGAGCTTTTGTTAAACAATAGAAAATTTGTAAATTTGAAGCAATCTGATTAATAACATAAATGCTAGAGGGCGCTGTTTAATATTGTGTTTTCTCTTTACAATTTTAAATGGAAGCATAAAAATTTAAGTAGGTCTTTAAAAAGTAGACTAAATTAGTAATAAAACTGTGAAAACTGCAAGTCGATATCTTTTTCCTATCCTGAGATATCGTAAGAAACAGGTAAATGGCGGGAATTGTTCTTCCAACGTCTAGTAGACTAGTTCGCGTTAACGGAAATTATTAAATTTAGCCTGGATGAAAAGATCTTACATTGGTCTGCAGTAATTTAAACTGTTATCATACTAATGTTATGGTTGCCGCTAGATTACCTAGATGTAATGCTGTCGCTACTAACAATGAGAACAAATTATAAAATAATAATGTGATAAATCTAACATTTTTTTAATTATATAAGGATGTTATATTTGTTTTCAAGCGATGTGTTACTAAATCAAAAGCATAAAATATCAATAAAAACCGATATTTGCCCAGCAACTACAAAAACAGTTTAAAACATGAATTACGATTTACTGATGACAACAAAATTAGTAAAGAGGGCCATATAAGATATAAAATAAATTCCCTGTTGAAAACAAGCAAGCTATGATTTTCACGCATATGTCAAAAATTATTCACCGTGTTGCATTTAATAGACTTTCTTTATCTTTTCGCAAAATGATTCTTACAAATGAAGAAGCATTTGATATGTTGGCAGTTTATTTTGAATGTATGAGAAATGCAACCGTTGCTGCTAGAGTGTATGCACTGCAGTACCCAAACAGACGGCATCACAGCAGAAGAGTTTTTCTCCGACTCGCACACCGTGTGCGTACTACTGGAAATGTGAATCTTCCTGTGTACCGAAGACAACGCAGAGGTAGAACAGAGGAAAATGTTATTGATGTTTTAGCTTATGTAAATGTTAACCCTCATTCAAGCACCAGAGCTATAGCTAGAGACTTGAGTATATGTCGAACCACCGTCCAAAATATTTTAAGAGAACACAGGTGACTACTTATTTATTAATGCATGTTTTATTCGGTATTATAATGATAAAAATGTTTTAATTTCTTTCGTTTGTTGTTATATGTTTCTCATTTTTATCATACCGAAAATTTAATTACATCAAAGTTAACTTGTGACAACATGAGTAATGTATTTGCCGTCATATTATGTCCAGTTTCAATAAAACACCAAATTATTTAATGAAATTATCTTATGCTATGTGAATAGATTTTAACTAACATGATAATTTAGTGAGGCAAAGTAAAGTAAAAAGGTACCAATAATAAAAAATAATGAGAGGCCGGGCGAAAAAAATTCGTAATAACATTACGAGAGTTAATGCATTTAAAGTCCTTTTTCGTTTACTAACAACGCAGGACTTCAATGTGTCTTATTGATCTGATTACTTTATAATATGTACTATTTTAGATTGCACCCATATCACATGGTCCTACACCATAGTTTGAATGCTCAAGATTTCGATACCAGGTTGGATTTTTGCAACTGGCTCTCAAATATGATACACGACGATCCTGAAATCCTTTCACGAATTATGTGGACAGATGAGGCTACTTTTCATGGTGATGGTAGTGTAAATCGACATAATATGCACTACTGGTCTGAAACGAATCCCCACTGGATACAGGAGGTCCAACATTAGGGTCGTTGGTCTGTAAATGTGTGGTGAGGGATTCTAGGGGGAGAAATAATTGGGTTTTTTTTTAATGAGACTGTTAATGGAGAAAGATATTTAGATTTTTAAGCAACGAATTGCCACTTCTTTTAGAAGACGTACCCTTAGCCATTCGCCGTGACATTAGATAACTTACAAACAAAAATAACTAAATGTAATATTAAACAAATAAAGTTTTATAATAAGTGTTCAAAATTAGCACCATCTACTTCTAAACATTTATGAATCCTTTTCATTAAGTTATGTCTTGTAATTCTGGAAATATGGTCGGGTGTTAGAGAATTAAAAGCAAGTAAGACTCTGCATCATATTTTCCTTTGTCGTAACATTTTCCGCTGTAATTCGTTTGGTATCGTACCTAAATCCAACCACTTTTGAGATACTTCATTATCTTAGATAAAACATAACAACACTTGATTATTTCAACATTAGTAAAGGGTAGGCCATGGCTGTCAAAGATTTGATAGAACGTTAATTGTTTATGTTGTTTTGACAGTTTTCTTTACCAGTTTGTATTTAATAGTAAATAATGACAAATGTAGGATTTACTAATGATGATTTTTAAATCTGATTATTATTTACGGCGAGTGTAATAGAATTGTTGAACGGACTTGCCGTGCTTTTGCAGAAAGACATCCAAACCGACCAAATGCAACTGATATTGTAAGAAGATTGCTTAAAACTGCCTTCAGTTTGGTCAATTTAAGACAAAATTAATAAAAATAAACCACCAGTGGACAGTGACATAAACGAAATTAATGTTTTGGATTATTTTACGGCCTCTCCAAATGTCTCTATTAGAGATTGTGAGAGATCTTACTTTCGACAAGAACAATTCACCATTTGTGTTATCATTTGGTGCAACACTTACAATTAGGTGATCTTCCTCGAAGGGTAGAATTCTGTGAATGGTTTTTAATAAAGACCCAAGAGGATGAAAACTTCATAAAAAAGTTATATGGTGTGATGAAGCAAAGTTTAGCCAAATTTGGATTATTTAATCGACATAATTCCCATTTTGGTCTAATGAAAATCCACATGTTAATAGAGAACGTTATTTCCAAGATAGTTGGAGTTTAATGTTTTTGTGCAATAAAAGACGATAAAATTTTAGCATTAAAATTTTATGATAAAAATTTAGTTATTGCCACATTCTAGAAGAATCCATACGACCGGCGTTACATACTTTAAGAAATGGAGAGGCGGCTTCAGCTTGGTATCAGCAAGATGGAGCCCCTCCTCATAACTTTGGGCCTGTTCATCAGCATCTTTACGACATGTTTGATGATAGATGGATTGCCAATCAGGGTCCGTTTCGTTGGCCAGCTCGCTCTCCTGATTTGGCTCCTCTAGATTTTGGTATTTGGGGTTACATTAAAAATCAGGTATTTTCCAAACCTGTTACGACAAAGGAAGATATTATGCAGAGAGTCTTACTTGCTTTTAATTCTCTCACACCCGACCATATTTCCAGAATTACAAGACATAACTTAATGAAAAGGATTCATAAATGTTTAGAAGTAGATGGTGCTAATTTTGAACACTTATTATAAAACTTTATTTGTTTAATATTACATTTAGTTATTTTTGTTTGTAAGTTATCTAATTAAATTAATACAAAATACCTAGTCAACGTTTTTAATGATATCCACAATTAATAATCCTTTCAGGCTATTGGTTACTTTTCAGAATTAATAACTTACGAAAAAATAACAAAATATCACCTTAAATAATGGAAATCATGGCCTACCCTTTACTAATGTTGAAATAATTAAGTGTTGTTATGTTTTAACTAAGATAATGAAATATCTCAAAAGTGGTTGGATTTAGGTATAGGAATACTGATACCAAACGAATTGACTTAAAAAAATACAGCGGGAAATGTAATAAAATACAGGGTGTTCTATTTAAAGTAAGCAACTTATAAATGATTTAATTGTGCATGTTGGCGGCTAAGCTTAAAACACCCTGTATGAAATAGCAATGAAATGGATATATGGAGTTAACGGGCAAGCGCTTGTTGTTATTGGTTACAATTTCACGTCACTAGCTTCGTTATTAATGGAGATATCGTTATTCAATGTGGACTAGATTTTTCAAAATTTAAAAAAATCGAAATATCTCGAAAATACTTCATTTTGGTATAGTACATTGTGCACAAATTTTATCTAGAATTTCATGTAGAATTCGAAAATAAAATAAAAATATTAGGTTCCATTTAAAATAACAAAGTTGACGTTACTTCCGGTATAACTGGAAGTGCCACATTCAGGACAATATTATATTTGAACTCAGCGTCATCCAGAACCTGCAGCTTCGTAATTTCAGATTTTTAACATAACTGTATCCGCCATTACTTTTAATCAAAACTCTTCGCGCCACACCCTGTTTATTCAGACATTCAGAAGAAAGGATAACTATGTGAATGCTAGTGCATTACAGAACTTTCTTGTAAAATACTAAAAAATATATGGGGTATTTTTATATCTTTTAAATATTCAGCTGTTTTAGAAATATTTGATAAAAACCAAAAAGTGACCCTAATAAACCCCAAGAGATCCAGACATCATGGCCGATCTTGACGAAACTTGGCCAAAAGTTGTAAAATGAGCTAATAAATCAATTTAGCGATAGTGAAAATAAAGTCGATTGCATAACCTTTTATACCTACATATGTATATGTAGGTTGAAAGTTAAAAATAGATATCTCGCTTATCTTTCAAGATAACTATGGACTGTTTCATATCATTTTAAAATGATGGACGACATTTCGAACATCTAGGGCGACACTAATTACGTAGTTATTTATTTAAGGTTTTAATTGTTAAGATTTATCACATTATTATTTTATAATTTGTTCTCATTGTTAGTAGCGACAGCATTACATTTAGGTAATCTAGCGGCAACCATAAGATTAGTATGATAACAGTTTAAATTACTGCAGACCAATGTAAGATCTTTTCATCCAGGCTAAATTTAATAATCTCCGTTAACGCGAACAGTATAACGTTGGAAGAACAATTCTGTCATTTACCTGTTTACTTAGATATCTCAGGATAGGAAAGATATCGACTTGCAGTTTTCACTGTTTTATTACTAATTTAGTCTACTTTTAAAGACCTACTTAAATTTATATGTCTTCCATTTAAAATTGTAAAGAAAACACAATATTAAAAAATTATTAAACAGCGCCTCTAGCATTTATGTTATTAACAGATTGTCTTTAAATTTTCAAATTTTCTATTGTTTAACAAAAGCTCTTTCAAACAACATCAAGTTTATTAAATCAGGTCACAGAACCTGAATTAAAGGCGTTTTTCGTAACAAGGTTCCCATTCTCCTCCGCCCCCTTATTTGAAGAGACTAAAACTTGTCAAATAAATATGCAGAATTTGTCGAGGAATCTGATTATAATATTTAATATGCTTAATTGAGTAAATTTGAAAATTTTTTTACAATATTTAACTGTCAAATACGCCGTCTAGCGGTGGACCTACAATTCTGAAAATAATTATCCAGGCGTTTCTAGGCCACTTTGTTATAACATTTTTTTTTCCCGAACCTGTGCTATAATCCATTCCTGAGATATGGCCGACGGCCGTTCTTAGTTGGCCACCCGGTATATGTAGGTTGAAAGTTAAAAATAGATATCTCGCTTATCTGTGTATGTTATGCCAGCAATACGACGAATGTTTTCAATTTCCGGAAAAACCGGAAGTAGTGTTTTCATCAGGATAATATCATTTCATTAGCGCAAATGAACAAAGTTTATTTCCAAAATCCCAAGTTTGTAACCAAAATAGTTACAAAGTTATAACAATATCAAAATTAAATATTTGAAAATTCATATCTCCTATACTAGTAGTTTTAGAAGAAGCAGGTTAGTTACATTCATAAGAGTGGCTGGTTGCCTAGAAAATATAAAAAAAAAAAAAATGCTTGGAGAGATTTTTAATAAATCAATTTCGAATAATTGATTTGACCCCTTAAATGTAGGCAAATTTATACCATAATTTATTACGTAAAGACATCTCTTTAAAGAACCTTTATTTAACTACGCATATCTATTTCCAATTCTTTTATATCTTGAACGGTATCGGAAATATATATTTCTACAAAAAAAATGTATATGTGACTGTAATTGCGGCCATATTCAATTTTGAAAGTTTTAAAAAATTGCAAAAAATTGCATTTCATGCGAGTTATTGTTGACCTGAATTTCAATCTTCAATGTTAAAATTTGAAAATTTGCCCCCAAAATAACACCTTTTATTTTCACCCCCTGCGTTTAAAAGCTTGTTTTGTCGATATAATTGTCTCTTAGGCTTTAATTCCAAATTTCATCAAAATTGTCCGTATAGTTTCGGATAGCGAGTGACCACAGACACACAGACATTTTGAAAAATATTCAAAATTTTTTTTTCGGGTTCAGGGAGTCATAAAACATCAAAATAACGCAACTTAGACATATAATATTGAGAAAATCTAAAGAAGCAAAATAGGTGTGTATTGGTAAAAAAAGTTGCTCACGCATTAGAGCATGCGTACCCATGCCCCCCCCCTCCGCGAACGTATTAGTGCGCCTATCATTAGCAAAAATGAAGGGCTGTATCTGCTTAACATAAACTTAGCACAACCAACGTACAAGCACTTAGCCAGCAATTATAACGAAAACATTTATGTGTAATTTAGTGCTATACTTTGCTATCCTAAATTGAAATTTTTGTTCCTATAATATTTTTGGCCTAAATTATGGAAGTCACGAAAACCTAATAACTAAGCATGGTATCAGGATCATTGATATACCATAACTAGGTGCTATTTTTAACTTAAAATGGCATTTCATGGTCACATTTTTGGTCTAAAACGTTATGGTAATCACTAAAACCTTAAACACGGTTTAAATATATGGTTGTATATGGTTATATATGCTTATATATGGTTATATATGGTTATACATGGTTATATATGGTTATATATGGTTATGTACGGTTGTATGGTTATATATGGTTTAAACATAAAAATGTGCATATGTATACATGGCAAAAAGGTGAATCTGAAAGTATGATTGACTTGATAGTGTATGATGAACGGCTTTAGACACCTGGTGAAAGACACAAAAGTAATGCGCGGATCGGAGTGTGGATCGCACCACTTTTTGATTGTATGGAGAACGGTTTAGGGCAAAAGTGGGTATGAAGAAGGAAAGTAAACGTAGTGCGAACGTCCTTAATAAGGGTAGTCAAACTAGTAGATAATGATGCGAGAATGAAATACGCAGATGCTGTGAGTAAAGAGTTGAATGTGAATCAAACAGTGCGAAACGAACAAATAAAAGACACTGACGTTGAAAGTGCATGGATAAGCTTGTAAAACTGTGTTGTCAATTGTGCCGTGCGGATATGTGGAAGAGCGACTGTGGGTATACAGAAAAAACGTGCTTGGTGGAATGAATCGGTAAAAAGGCAGTATGTAAGAAAAAAGATGCGTACATGGTAATGATTGCTGCAAAAAATAAGACTGAGAAAAAGCGATTGTATGAGGTGTACGGATTAAGAAATAAAGAAGCGAAGGAAGCAGTGAAAATAAGTAAAGAGAAAGTGATGGCTGTGGAAGGAGAGAAAATGCAGAATGATTCTGGGTCAAAAATACAAAACGTGGCGCAAAACAGAACTCTGCAGAAATGTTGAATACGAGCAATGAAATAATATGGTACGATTGTGAAGTGAGGAAATGCTGGCATAAATATTTCGGAAAGCTGTACAGTAGTAAGGAAAGTAAGACTGAAGGGTTAAATAAAGAGAACGTAGAAGGAATGGTGAATGAAACTGAGAAGGATATAGGGATAAATAAGGTAAAGAAAAGAGTAGGTAGGTTGAAAAACGTAAAGGAGCAGGCGTAGATCAAATCACTGGTGAAATGCTAAAGTACGGAGGTGCAAAACTTATACGAAGATTAAAAATTATTATTAATTTTATTAAATACATAAATAAAAAGTTTAGCTCGAGTAGGATTCGAACCTACGACCTGTACTGCCGAGGGATTGGAAGAGCGTGATCATTTACCATTGTATAACAGTGTATAAAGGTATAGGGAACAAGAGTGATTGCAAGAACTACAGAGGAATAAGTTTGCTCAGTGTACCTGGTAAAGTATTTGAAAAATACTGATTGATAGAGTACCAGAAACTACACAAACTGAGATATGGAATGTGCAGGGTGGCTTCATGCAAGGGAGAGGATGTGTTGATCAGATGGTTTCTCTCCAGCAGGTGACCGAAAAGTGTTTAAGTGTAAAAAGGAAGCTGTACTGTGCATTTGTAGATCTGTAGAAAGCATACCACAGAGTGAATAGGGAGAAGCTGTGGAAAATATTAAATGAATATGGCGTAAGTAACGGTCTAATAAACGGAATAAAGGCAGTATACAACGGTAGCCGGGCATGTGTTAAGGTGAGAAGAGGTGTGAGTGAATATTGCGACAAGGCTGTGTGATGTCACCGTGGTTGTTCAATGTATACATGGATAAATGTGTTAGTTAGGCAAGCATGTAACTATACAAATGGTGTAATGGTTGGTGACGTAAAAGTACGAGTTCTGGTGTATGCAGATGACACAGTATTATTAAGCGACAGTGCGAATGAGCTATAAACTGCTCTGAGGAAGTTTGATACAGTCTATGAGATCATGGACCGAAAGCTAACCTTAAGAAAACTAAGATTGTGATGTTCAATGTGAAATGATAAACTATGGTGATACAAACCTTATGCGAAGATTGTGTGAGTTTTTCAATCATGCCGTAAGTGATTGGAAGATCGCGGTCATTGCACCACTGTATAAGGGTAAGGGGAACAAGAGTGATTGCAAAAACTATAGAGGAAGTCAGTTGATTGAAAAATGTGTAAGGTAACAAAGAAGCTGTACTGTGCGTTTGTAGATCTGGAGAAAGCATATGATCAAGTGAATATGGAGAAGCTGTGGGAAATATTAGGTGAATATGGCATAAGTAAAGGTCTAATAAACGGAATAAGGGCAGTATATAACGGTAGCCGGGCATGTGTTATGGTGAGAGGAAGTGTGAGTGAATAATTTAATATTGAACAATGAGTGCGACAGGCTGTGTGATGTCACTGTGGTTGTTCAATGTATACATGGATAAATGTGTTAGGCAAGTATGTACAGATATAAATGGTGTAATGGTTGGTGACGTAAACGTACGATTTCGGGTGTATTCACTTCACACAGTCTTATTAAGCGAGAATGCGGATGAGCTACAAACAAGTCTAGGGAAGTTTGATATGTTCTGTGAGGACACGGACCTCAAGCTAAATGTTAACAGAACAAAGATTGTGTTATTCAATCGGGATCGTGAAAAGCAGAGTCGAGTATTTACCCTACATGATGAAATTGTGGAACAAGTGGACGAGTTGCTATATCTGGGTAGAATGTTCACTGCAGATGATACGATGCATGGCGAGATTGGACGATGGGTCATTGCTGGAAGGAAAGTGATTGGAAGTATATGGACGATAATGAAAAACGATAGCATGAACGTAACTGTGAAGCGAGCAAACTATAACGGTGTGTTTGTCACGTCGTACTGTATAGAAGTGAGACATGGGTTTGTCAAAAAAACGAAAGGAAAATCAATGGCGTGGGCATGAGATTTATGAGAAGAGCATGCGGTAAAACGAGAAGGAATAAGATGAAGAATGAATGTATAATGAAGGATGCGGCGAGGAAAAGACGATGATACACACGTTGGTTTGGTCACATCAAAAGAATGAACAACAAATTAGAGCTAAGGTCAGGCCTGGTAGGACGCGTAAAACTTGGCCGAATGGACTAGAATGTATCATAAAAGAGAGGAAGATAATAACTTTTACAAATAAAAGAGCATGTCAGCGACAATATATGAATCTTGCGAAATATTTAAATGTATCATTACATATGCATTTATTAAGCAGTATTTAAACTTTAACGGGCAATAAAGGACATTAAGGAAGCATTACAAACAAAAGGTAGTTTACTAGAATAGGTCAATAGCAGTAAGGAAATTTTAAACGGCGGTAAAGAGCACTAACAAGGCTCTAACGAATGGAATGTTAAGGACGAAATGACTAAAGTTGCGCTCAAGGTCAAATATTTAAATGTATCATGACATTTACTTATTAGGATGTGTCAAAATTTTAAAATGCTGTACAGAGCACTAACGAAGCACTAACGAACAAAGGTTAGGTTACCACAATAGACAAAAAGGTTATACAGGGTTGGGCAAATGTGTGGAAACCCCTTATTTCTGGCTGAACTATTGATTGTATCAAAAAAAGACCTTCACAAAAGTTAATGTAAATTTTATGATCTATTCAGTGGCGTACTAGGATTTGCAGCAGCTACACCAATGTTCGAGATATGACGTCATCGATGGTTTTTTTTAAATGGGTGACCCTATATATTGTCGCATTTTCAGATATACCGTTTTTCTCTAATTGTAATGATATATGGTTTGGTAGGTATGCGACTTGTCGTTTTTTAAATATTAACTAAAATAATACAATAAAGAAGATACATATTATTTAGTAATTTTAATGAACTTTTGATTTACAACAAACATTGAGCGCTTCATATTGAGAAAATATTCATAGTAAATGCTCAAATTGGAGACCTTCAGTACCTTGACAGTGTCCTATTCGGTCAGCAAAGGCTCATACGGAGTTTTGAATGGCTTGCTGTGAGATTTCTTGCACAGCCACCCTAATCCGGTCTTCCAGTTCTTCTAACGACTGAGGTTTGGTCTTATACACAATAGATTTTAAATGACCCCATAGAAAATAGTCTAGAGGACTTAAATCTGACGAACGCGGTGACCACTCAATATGTCCTCTTCGACCTATCCATCTCTCCGGAAATATTTCATTAAGATATTGACGCACGTCAACTCTATAATGAGGCGGAGCTCCATCCCGTTGGTACCGAATTTCATTTGAGGGTCGTTCAGGATTCTCCTAGTTCGGAAATAAAACGAACTAATTCTGGAACAATTTGCTCCCTCAACAATTGTAAATACCGATTAGCATTTAAATTGTCTCTCAAAAAGAATGGTCCAATTATGTGTCCTCTGATTATACCCGCCCATAAATTTAATTTTTGAGGATATTGGGTGTGACCTTCCATCCAGTGAGGATTGTGGTCAGACCAATAGCGACAGTTATGTCGATTGACATAACCATTCAGTTGAAATATTATTGAAAAAATTGCCATTCATTTCAATGTGATCCATCATTGACTGGCAAAACTGCATTCTTCTATCAGGATCATCTTCATTAAGTTCTTGTACTAAATGCATTTTATACGGATGGAGATGATTTGTGGACAATATCCTTCTTACCGATCTACCGCTAATATCGCCAGTTTTGGTACTGAAGTTATCGGTTCTACTTGCACATCAAGAATAATATCAAGTGCCATATCTTCATTTGTAGCCGATTTACTTCGACCTGATTTTGGCCGATTTCTAACACTTCCAGTTTCGTGAAATTTCCGCACAATCTTCGAAACCGTTGATTTGGAAATGTGAGGATTTCTCTTCGGAAATGTTGCATTAAAAATAGCACATGCATCTTTTAAAGATCTCTGCCTGTCTCCAAATCCAACCATCATTAACAACGAAATACACTCACGTTCACTTAATTCAACCATGATTAGAAAACAATACTAATACTTTACACCGAAATTATCTGACGGAATTAACAGTAACTGACAATAATACAAAATAATTGAGTTATGTTACAGAAATAACCATGGCAACAACAAAAAAAACGAATATCTTTTATTAGATAGTACAGCGACAGCGATCTCTTATTTTATTATTTTATGTAATATTTAAAAAACGACAAGTCGCATACCTACCAAACCATATATCATTATAATTGGAGAAAAACGTTATATCTGAGAATGCTAAAATATACAGGGTTAAAAAAACAATCGATGACGTCATATCTCGAAAATTGGCGTTGCAGCTGCAAATCCTAGTACGCCACTGAATAGATCATAAAATTTACATTAACTTTTGTTAAGGTCTTTTTTTTTATACAATCAATATTTTAGCCAGAAATGAGGGGTATCCACACATTTGCCCAACCTTGTATATCGTGTTCATTTGAAATTTTGATAACTGTTAGATTCGTAAAGCAGTAACAAAATTTTAAGCGGCAGTTAAGAGCACTAACAAAGCATTAATGAACGGACTTTGATTGGACAAACTTACAAAAAAAAGCTACATCAGGTCAAGCTCAAATATTAAATGAAACGAAACATTAAGGGGCAGAAAATAGCACTAATGAAGCACTACCGAATCCTGGTTACTTTATTATAATAGACGAAACAATTACGGCCGTTGGGTAGCAGTAACAAAAATTTCAACAACAGTCAGTAACAGGTAGAAGCGGGGCACTAACGTTTAAGGTAGCTTTCGATAAAAAATCGAAAGTTTCACTGCTACATTGACACACCTGTGTTTGTAGTGTTGATTTTAATTTTTGAAAACGTGATGTTGATTTTTCAGATGTTCACTTGTATTCCTAAAGTAAATCATGCAAAGCTTAAACATGTTCAAAGAGTTAACTGAAAATTATAACAAGAACAGTTAATTTCTAGGTCCATTCCACGTTCTAACGAAATCCTCTTATTCCTTTTTAGCAATGTTATTTCGATTTAAACATGACACCTTCTCAGCATGGTTTCCGACAGTTATAACTTTACAGGTAAATGACAACTAATTTCGTTGAAAGTTAAATAAGCAAAGAGATAACGGCTTCGTATACAATATTTTCTTAACGGTTCTTTCATCTACTCGTATGAATCGATGCCATGGTTTGATAGTCCCATCTAATGTAAATTTGTTGTGCAGATTTAAAATGACCAACGAGGGCACAGTATGAAGTTACTCGTTTTCTTTGTAACTTATATCAACTGTAAAATGTAGACAATCGACGCGTACATAGACCTAGAGTTCAAAAAGCCTGTTCTACCCTAATATGGTATAATATAACAATGTTACCATCTTCGTTTCTTTTTCCTGTCTAACTAGGCCTACTGCGCTAAACTTTGTACATGACTTTACTTCTACCTGCAGATGTGGTCGGTTCGACGTCATCGTTTGTTTTTGTTGTATAATAGTGCGTGGGACGTTTTTGTTTTTTATTTCTCTTACCAAAAATGGATCGGGTGGTCTAAGTTCAAGGTAATATTAAGGTTAAGGTGGGCTTTTATTGTAATGAACGCACCT
Source organism: Vesta saturnalis (assembly GCA_036346205.1). Taxonomy (NCBI): domain Eukaryota; kingdom Metazoa; phylum Arthropoda; class Insecta; order Coleoptera; family Lampyridae; genus Vesta; species Vesta saturnalis. The sequence goes on along the minus strand of JARFJB010002080.1, from coordinate 767,325 downwards.
GTTTTTAATGTACTATTTGCACCTTTACCTTGAGTTTATAAAATTAGCATATCTATAATTTGGTTTTAAAATTAAGATGTTTTAGGACAATTAGGGTTAATTATATAATTAACACTTTGGCTAAGTATGTAGTAATTGAGTCGTTATTGTGGTAAGCGCCACCTACGTATATTCCGTTTACTATTTATTTTAAAATAATATTTCGTTTTTAACGATGACGTTTTATCGCCATTTTCTGTTAAAATTGATTAAAATGGAGATAATTTTTTTAGGTTAAAATTTTGAAAAAGTGAATTGGCATTTTCTCTACATCTTAGGCTGCAGATTAATTCGTGCTTTACCTTATATAAAACATTCAATTTAGTTTAATGAAACTCTGTTGTATTAATTAATACATTTGTTAACAAAGTTACTAAAACGGTACCATTTAATAAAAACCTATGTTCCATTTTGAATATAATTATTAAATAACTCTTATTCATATAAAAACTATCGTGTTCTAAAAGGAACAGCGTATTATGATTATTAAGTACTTGTATCTCATGAGGAGACTGGGTATTCCACCAAATTCCCAAAACGCGACTCTTTGTTTTAATGGTATAAAACGCCGAACGTTACCAAAACGCCGACTACGCCTATTCTGCCGAATTTTAGAGTTGAGCCCAGTGGCGGCTCGTGGCGTAAAATAGTGGGTGTTCTGCGATCTGCGAGGGGTTGTGTATTAGTGTATGTAAAAGTACTTACGTAAATTATAAATACAAACTTACCTATTTTTTATATATCAAGTCGATTGGACGATTCTTCTTATTGGAAAATTTGTCGGTAACTTTCTCGTCAAAGTTTTCGATTTCGGAAATAATTTTTTTTTTCAATCGAGATCATGGACAGAAGCTGTTAGGCGATCTTGGGACATGGTATGGTATTACGGAGGTACGTCTTGATCCGTTTCAAAGTCGAGAAACATCGCTCGGCCTCTGCTGCTGTCATACGGGTTGTTACAATAATTTCCAATAGTTTTGATGCATCTTAACGTGTGCGAAAGAGACGAATGTATGCCGAGTCAAATTACGAACGTGGACTCAGATCTGTGCACTGCTGCAGCGGCCTAGATAAATACTGTATATATATATATATATATATATATATATATATATATATATATATATATATATATATATATATATATATAACCGGTGTAAATCAAATAGGAGCCACTGTAATTTTTGAACGAGTCTATAGATTTTGTTCAAATTTTGGTGGGTTATATTAGTGCCAATTTGGGATTTTTTACATAAAAAACCAATATGGCAGACTTTCGGTTTCACCGGAAATGACGCAAAAGCTGAAAATTAAATGGTACACCCTATATATTTTTACATATTTGGATTCTAGGGCTGCAAATACATACAGTTCATCTGTCAAGTGTCAACTTAGGCGCCATTTTAATTTTATTTAAAAATTTTTTTTAATTTTAGATCCTTATGACGTCATCTAAATTATAGATAATTGAGGTACAATTACCCACACAACATTATTTTGCCTAATAATTAATTTCTGTGAAGTTTTTTAACGATCAAATTTAAAAATTACGGTTTTTTTAACTAAAACTCACTGTTCCCAATAGAAACATGCATTGACCACCCTGTATATTAAACAGCTCTTTCAAGTACTAGTAAAACGATATGCATAGTAATTTCCTTAATTCCTAAATAAAGCAGTAATTTTTAATTTTCTAATTTTTATTAACACAACATGCTCCTGAAGCCCGACTCTGTCAAAGTAAAATGGCATTTGAGTTGACATTTGTATGTATTTGAAGCCGTAGAATCCAAACATGTAAAAATATACAGGTTGTTCCATTTAAATTTTCAGCTTTTGTGTCATTTCCGGTGAATCCGGAAGTCGGTCATTAAAAATCCCCAACTGTTTCTAATATAACCAATCAGAACTTGCGCGACCCGTTCAAAAGTTACAGGGGTGGCCTCTGTTTGATTTACACCCGGTATATATATATATATATATATATATATATATATATATATATATATATATATATATATATATACAGGGTGGCCCACTTAAGCGGGATTGCCCCATAACTCAAATATGAAAAAATGTCTTATAAAAAAGTTGTCCAACGTCATAAGCTATAAGTTTTTTAATTATTTTCAGAAATGGCGGACTTCCGGTTATGCCGGAAACTCATGCCAACTTCGTTATTTTAAATAGGACAACCTATATATTATTACATTTTTGAATTCCTCGTTGAATTTAAAGGTCACTTTAATACCATACTATGGGTCTACTTCGATTGCTTCTGAGTTATTTGACATTTTGTAGAAAAAATGACGTTTGCAGTGCCTCCGAAAACTTTCAATATCTCGAAGACGGATACCGGTGGAGAAGCTTTCGTTTTTACTTCCGAAAAGGGACCCGCATCATTCTCATTCATTGCCAAAAATCTTGCTTTTAGAATTCAATAATTATCTTCAAACATGGATAACTTGATTTTTTTTAAAGGAACGACCCATATTTTCTTATATCAGCGGATAGAAAATTAAATTTCCTTTCCATTGATGTAACATTATCGATATTTTGGAGTGATAGTTTGCGAGATATTCACATTTTTATCCAATTTCAGTTTTTATTGCGCATTGCCGCGGTTCTTTGGAAAACGTTTGTCAATTGTTTTAAACAACTGATAAGAAACGTCAGTTTCTCGGATCTAGGAAGGTTTACCGAAAACAGTTTACCGAAAGACAATTAACCGAAAGGTGAATTTACCGAAACAACAATTGGTCGAATTACAATTGACCGAAAAGCATTTTTACCTAAACACAGTTTACCGAAAGGAATATTAACCGTAAATGTATCGTAATGCTATGAGGTACGTGCAGGTTATGTATCTAATGACATACTATTGTATAAACGAACTTTTCCTTCACACTTTACCAAGGCTTAGGACTTGCAGCTCAAATTGCTGGCGTGTTTAAAAAGTCGGAAATTAATTCCTTTGTCATTTTTTTTATTTACTTGTGTTTTATACAACAATAAATATTGTTATTAAAACTATTGTTAGTTGTGGTGTCATTAATGTAGCGATTGTATCAGCATACTATTAGTAAGCTACCTTCATTTATTACTCACACACAATAATTATGTTTCCCTTGCAAGAATAAATATTGATATTTTTAAATATTAACTCTATCTGCAGAATATCCGAAATCATTAAGATATTAGAGGTATGTAATATAAAATTTGTAAGAGAGCATTCAACCACCACAAAAAAGTAAACTGTGATCTAAATATTAGAATGAAAAACTGTACGACGCTGATAAGCTGATGTTTTTAAAGGGAATCGCTTCCAATTTAAATTAATAATAATAAGGGTTTTTTAAGTACGCACGTATTATTTCAACGCAATGAAAAGTATTATTAAAGCTCCTTCTTTGCATATTATGTCATTTTATTTAAAGCAGCGTCGGAATTTTTTCGGCGGGAAATGACCGTGAACCATAATTTCGGTTAACTTCTTTTCGGTAAACTGTATTTCGGCAAAATGTTTTTCGTAATTGTAATTCGGCCAATTGTCCTTTCGGTAAATTGACCTTTCGGTTAATTGTCTTTCGGTAAACTGTTTTCGGTAAACTGTTCTCGGTCAACTGTTTTCCGTAAACTTTCCGGGACCGCAGTATCTCGAGCTTCTGTTGTGCTTTGCTGTCTTGTGTATCAGTTTAAGTGTTTTTACAAGACATTTCCATTAAAATGTTGTTGTCCGACGTCGGAGATAAACTACACTGACCTACTACATATTGTAGCTCTTTTAGAATCCCTGCCGCTTTCTTTACATTTGAAACCTTTTATTCATAGGTAGCTGTGATTTATTTTAATATAATCTTAGCAACAGCATAATATTGTTTATTTGACAAAATATTTTAATTTGTATGCCAATTTTTTGGTGGTTCTGCAACTATGTAGCACTTATACACCAGCCGCCACAGGTTGGGCCATAACAAGATCAACGTTAATGGTTCCATTCGTATTTGTTTGTTCTTAAACTCTTATGAAGGTGCGTGCTGATTTACTGTATGCCCACTAAATGTTTGTGAAAGAATATTTTAACTCAATTAGTATCTAAATTCTTAACTGCTTATTAACGTAATGTGATTAATGCCGTTATTAAACGCACATGCGTTTACATTATTATTATTATTACTCAATACTGTTTTAGCTTCAGATTACAAGATTTAAACATTTTTCGTTGTTACAAAAGATTACTTTAAAAGTTATCTGTAATATAACATTTTATTTAAATTTTTGGAAAAGTTTTACAACTACTTCCAATTTACATATAACTACTTTACTTGTAAACGTTTTAATATTTTATCTCTAACAATGTGTTTTGGCAAAAAACAACTAAGCTTTCACTGCACCACAATCTTTTTTTCAACATAAATCAGCACAGACCGTTACGTTGTCTTTCAAAAAGAAACGTCTCTTCTAACCCACCACCCTTCCTCTTTATTAGATAGTCACATCGATCTTGCCAGCGTGATCAAAAGTCTACCCGCTATATCAAGAAACCAACCACTCTCAAAGAGTTTAAATTTCACGTGTCTGTCGAGCAAAATATCAGCAACGGAACCAACGCAACTGAAAATTTGTCTATTTACGGCATCTTAAAATTTTTAAGATAAACGTAAAACCGGAATACCCAATTTCGAAATTCACCTTCATTCAACAAAACATTCAGAACCAAATTCACAATTTTATAAAAGTGAAGTACTACATTTTGTTCGGTCAAAATATTATTGTTTTTTTTTTGTTGTTAAATTGGATGCAGAATCAATTTTTATTCAGTATTGAGTTTAAGTGAGACAGTTGTGTTTTTGGCTGTTAACTTAGAATGTGGTGCATACAATTCGAGCTGAAATATATAATTATTTATCAGTTTTGTGATTTCATGTAAAGAAACTACACCAGGTTGAGGTTTTGGTACTTGAAATAAAAGACTTCCAAGTCGGAAATTGTGTTGGGTACCTTACAAAATTTACCCGCTGTATTTGATTTTCGTTGGTGGTAAAATGTAGAATTGGGGGAGTATGGTTGTCATGTAAAATGTGACGTCATTTTGCAACAAACGGTCTTTTAGAGCCAGAAGAGCTAGAGGATCAACACGAGAAACACAGTATATGTATGTATGTATGTATATATATATATATATATATATATATATATATATATATATATAATGGTTTAGGTTAGTTATATTAATGCCCTTTATCTTAGTTTAGATTAGATAGGGAAACTTTGTCTATGGTACTGATTGAGGATGATAAATATTTGCTTATTATTGACTTTTCAAGTAGGGACTTGAAATATAACCGATTTGCCACTTATAATACCGGCTTGGACGTTATTTGTTTTGTTTTTGGATTGAATGTGTTCGTTTTTGTTTTTGTTTGATATTAATAAAGTCGGAACCAGGAGGCGACCGCTGGGTTGAAAGGAGTCACGTGAGGCACAGGTACCAGACCTCCCAGCGTCAATGGACACTATCCCACACGTGTTGTGTGTGTGACGTAAGTGGTAGTTGGTGTGGGTGATCCGCTCACCAGCGCGGAGAGCAAGCTCGTTGTATTTTTACTGTACTCCACTTCGTCGGTTAAACTTGAATTGTTTGAGCGCCATGGTAGGATGAGTTGCTGCTCGCCCTGTTTCAGGTTTGAGGCCCTATAGTTTAGGGGTTTAAAATATATTACGAATCAATTGAAATATTTTGTTTATATAAAACGTATCCGATGCGCGGGTTCAAATTAAGCTTCAATCGGTCATTCAAAATATAAATTTGTCAAATCGCCATTGTTACCGCGATAGAAAAGATAATTAGTGGATTTTTAATATCTTGATAATACGTCGTAATTTGCTAATGTTTTCGGAATATTTTATTTTATGTTTTATGTAAGAAATATGGGAATGTATGCAATTGATATGTTAGTAAAGGTTGAATAGAAAAAGGAAACATATATTAGGGTAGAGAAACGCGTGTTCTGCCGAAACTGGCGTGACGAATTGTTGAAAATTTCTTTACGCGCGCTCTTGGTATAAAAATTTCACTGGTTTAATAATTAATTATGGCTGAACATATCGAAAATCCAATGCATATTTGTTTGGTACGTTGAAACTCGAGACCTAAATATACGGCGTGTTACGGACGAATGCACATTTTTAAAATTAAGATTTCATTCAATAATTAATATGAAACTGTTCCAACGTAATGTTTCTTGTTTTTTTTTATTACTTTTGAAAAACGGGGATGGTTTTTCGGGAGTAGATAAAGTTAGTTTTGAAATCGGAGGGTAAAGTAGTTGCGTTTGAAGATTTGATTGAACCGGATCACTTTGATTTGTTTTAATTAGAAACTCCCATTGTAAACTGTTAGTCTATAAATATTTTTGTCTTGCACATTTGAGAAAACTAGAAACGCTAATTCGTTGGTTTCTTTTAGTGTATGTTTTAATGTAAATTTTTTCAAAAATTAATCTGTAATTAATCGCCGCGGCGCCGAGTGTTAAACCGCGTATCTTAACTCGTCGTGTTGGTAGTAAAGTGTTTAACAAAAGGGAATATATTCAAGTGTAAGTTGGTATTTTTATATAAATGAAAGCTCGCAGGAAATAATTCTATAAACCTGTGTAGCGTATTAAAAATCGAGCATTTCCTTGCAAATGTATCTCATTCGCACTTGTGCTCATTAAGCTGAAATGTGCTAAAATAAAAGACAGTACAGGGCTCCATCCCTCATCACTTGGGTGAATTAGCATTGTTGTTTGTTATTTATATTTATATTTGTGTAGAAGTGGGCGTGGACGAACGGGTACAGGATAAAGCTCGAATTTTATTTTTATTGTTTTTATTGTATAGATGAATGTGTAACCTGAGAAATGGACGCTGTATTTTTCTAACGCACTCAAACTTATATATCGGTCACGATGTTATGATCTATTTACAACTTACCTTGTAAGGCTTTGTTTAATGAGTTTTGTTTGTCTTTGATTCAGTTTGGTTAATCCGAGGTGTAATTAAATTCATTGCCTGCGAACGGATTTATCTTTATATGTAATTTATTGTAATAGTACGTATGTATTTTGTGCTTTATTAGTCATTAAACAATTGTGTATGTGTAAATTTCTCACCTAATTTTTGTTTGTCCCTGGATTTACCTGTGCAATTTTACTGTTGTATTTTATATGTACCGTAGTTTGCCTTATCGTTTTATTCGTTACTTAAAGACCGGCAGAATTGGTTTTAGAGGGCCACGTGTTTGGTATTACAACTATTATTCTGATTTATTTATGGCATAATTGTGTGTGACTACATGGTTTTTTTTATTGTGTTTATATTTTTTTTTTATAATTTTGTACGCATTTTAACGTGATTTAATGATGTTTTGTTATATATTTAACCCTTTCTTTGTTTTTTTTTGTGTTATTTGATTTATTAATGTACTTGAGAAATTACTTATTTATGAATAAAATGGGTTTTCTTGGTGGTTCTTTCCCACAATAGTACATTAACAGGTTGCGCAAAGCTCGTTAATTTAATTTGAGTAGTTTTATTGTTTACCTACCCCACATGATGCAACACTTAACCTCATCCAGCCTATCTAACTCAAATAGCACAACGTACCTACCACTAAACGGCCAATTCTTTTAATCAAATTGGAGGTTTGCGAATAATTAAATATCAGACTTGTGAATAAATTCTAATGTTTTAATTACTGCCAGGAAAGTCAATGTGAGGCAAGCGATTAATTTGAGTAATAGTAACATTATTCTCAGTAAAGTCTAGATAAATCACTTAGCGATTGTTTTGTTCTTGAATTTGCATTATTGCGAATAAGTTCAAATTACACTTTTCAAGATAGGGTATCTGGAGGACGCTACACGATGGCCACTGTTTTCGTCAACTGCGCCCATTCCACCGAATTTCAATGTTAGACCATTACGCCGACCAAAATGTCGACGACCATTTCGTCGAATGTCTCCATTCTGACGAATTTTAATGTTTGTCCATTACGCTGATAATGTCCAAAGCACCAAATGACCAAAGCGGCAAATGACCAAAACACCTTCTTCTTCCTTTGTGTTAGACTTCAAGCCTATTTTATTCCAGATCATCTTTCCATCTTTTGGAAGGGCGGACGAGGGCGGACGGGGCTTGTTCTTTCTGGGGGAGAGGTGTCTCGTGCAAAAACACCGATTACCCAAAATATCTAAACAAAAATTTTATAGGTCCAAAACGCCTATGCTTGATTAGGACCAGATGTCGTTTCTAGCTTTTATGGTAACACAAATGAACTTCAAAATAAATTGTACAACTGTGGTTATTTCCATATCTTAAGTTTCCACATTGCCTTCTTTTGCGTTAGGTTTTTCACCTCTTCTTTTTCAACCCCTTTTTGTATTGTTTATTTCTGCGCACCAGTAAGTGTTGCATTTTTGGGTTTGCTGACTTCTTGTTTTTTCTTGCGCCTTTTTGGACTTTTTTCGGTATATATATATATATATATATATATATATATATATATATATATATATATATATATATATATATATATATTACAGGTCTCTTTGTGGATAAATATGAATATTCTATAATATAAAGCGTCTGGTTTATTTTTTAAATCAATTCCAAGGATTCTTAAACAAAATTAGGTAGCAGGTGTTAAAATATTCATACCTGTTGAAATTCCACGGTTCCTTAAATAATAACTGCCACCCACTGTAGAACCAAACCACTTCTTCACAATTTCTATCGCATTAAGAAATTCTACGACAAAATATTATTTTCCGCAACTTGACGGACCTGTAACTATTGCGGAAAAAGGGCACACGAACTGTCCTTTCATATTAAGTCTCGAATTCATCGGCTGTGCAGGCTGCCATAGCAGTCGTTTGTGCTGTTGAGACTGAATGTCGTCGAAACCCTACCTGGCCCAATTTGAATATTACCGGAGTACTAGGTTTAATCCTTAGTGCAGCGTTAGTGCACGTCAGTACCCGTTAAGGTAATGTTGCTTTTTGAGAAAAAAGAAGTAGTAATTGGAGTACTATACGGGGGTACTAGGTTAAATCCTTAGTGCACGTAATATTTCAACTAGTGCAATGTTGCTTTTCAAGAAATGTAAAGAAGTCGTGAGCGGGTGTGGCAAAGAACTCCCACTTCTAATTTTAATATCGCTAGTGCATAATAATAGTGGCACTTGTGGGAACATGGTTGTCTTGTAATGATCGTTTCATTGCTTTGTAATAAATTTTTAATGACTCTCTTACCTCATTTGTTTTTCCTTTAATGGGTTTTTAATTGTATCTTGATGTCTATAGAAAATAAAATCTTTCGAGGCGGCTTTTTCGTCATTCACATTACCCTCGTTTAAATTCCTGTTTCTTCACCTCCATTTTGCCTTTCCGCCATTTTGTTCCTGCCATCTTATTTCCACAATTATGTTTCCGTGTTGCGACGTCTTGCTCACATGTGCTTTTTTGGCTTTGCGCCATCTTGTTTACGGTTTGCTTCGCATCGCCTCCATCTTGTTTCCGTGCACTATTTTGGATTTCTACCAAGTTTTTCCGTGAGCCTTTTTCTCCATGTTGTTTCGTGTGCCTTTTTGGCCTTCCGCCATCATATTTCCGTACACTTTTTGGTAGTCTGCCATCTTATTGTGTCCTCCATCTTGTTTCCGTGTGTCTGTTTGGCTTCGGCGTATCTGCCAATAGAATTTTAGGTAATACCCTCTAGAAGGTTGGTAAGTATGGAGCAATTATCTACCAAAATAACGTTAGATGTTGGGACAATTTCAAGAATAAATCCTCCATAAAAAAGGACCTTATTTCAAAATGTCGAGGCAAGAATCTCAAAAGGACCTTAAGTACTGGACCAAATTTCAAAAGTCAACTCTCCAAAAGGATCTCAGATATCGAGGCAATAACCTCTCAATGTCAAAAGGGACTTAGTTGCTGGGACAATTTCAACCCTACAAAAGGACTGTAGATGTGGGGGCCATAATCTGTCAAAAAATCGTAAATGTTGAAAGCAAATTAAAGATCCTGTCAATAGGACCTTGAAACTGCTAAGTTTTTCTACCATTCAGCAGGTTTTAAGCTTCGTGCATTCTTATTCAACAATATTTTAGTTGGACAGCTAAAGTCATATAGCTGTAATCGCGCACTTTACAGCAAACAAGTACCACCACACCAGATTCTGGTTCTTCACTTGCTCACTAATCTGTTTTTTTCATTTTTAGTTAAACTCTGCTTAACTTGTGCATTTTTATGCATTGAAATTTGTCACTCACTTTTGTGGCTGATTGGTGGTCGCACTTGTGCTTATTTTAAATGCGAATGGCCCACCGGTGGGCCAAAACACACCTACCTTTTTACAAATAAGAATGTTATAATTTATTTTATAGCTTGTGAAGGGCCATCCGGAACAACAGTCAGAACTTCAAAATTCCATTAAGATATTAAAAGTGTTTTAAAGTATTTCGCTACGAATAATAAAGAAATCACTAGAAATATAAAGATTAATTTAATATAAGTTTTCATGCGAAATTCTGTTGAGAAAACCTTTTACAACCCTTGAAAATTCACTAAAATATCTTTCCAAATATTTCGCTTATGATGAAATATACAAATTCCTCTTAATTGTTTTAATATTACCTTTCATGAAAAATCTCATTATGGAAACGTTTAGAACTCTTGAGGGACTACCTGGAACTCTAATGAGAACTCCAAAATTCGATTGAAATATTTTTTCAAATATTTCACATCTGGTATCACTCGAAATATAAAAATTCCCCTTTAATTTTTTTAATATAAGTTTCATGCAGAATTTTATTATGGAAACTTAGAAATCTTGAGGGGCTATCGGGAACTCTATTAAAATAATTCCTCATTTGTAAAGAAATCACTCGAAATATAGATTCTTTTTAATTGTCTTAATGTAAGCTTTCATGCAAAATCGTATTTTAAGGAATCTTTATAATTCTTGAGGGGTTATCTGGAACTCGAGAATCAGAACTCTAAAATTCTATTAAAATATTTACTCAAACATTTTGCCTACGAAAATTGTATTCGCTCAAAATATAAAAGTTCCTCGTTATATTTTTAATATAAGTTTTCAAGCAAATCTTTTTAAAACTTTAAGGGACTATCCGGAACTCAGAACTCCAGAATTCAATTAAGCTGTTTTCCCAAGTATTTCCCTTAGGCGAATAGTATAGAAATTACATCTAATTAATGTGAATATTCCTTTTTTAATTGTAAAAAATCGATGCCTGTGTACAATATGTTCCCAATAATTTTCAAATATTTGTTTTCAAAAACATAAAGCAACAAACTCCATAAAACAAAATATTTTAACAATTTACCTATCAAACAGCAACGATTGGTTTACTTTTCGCATAAGGGAAATATTTTAATAGAATTCTGGAGTTCTGGTTAGAGTTCCTCATAACCCCCCAAGAGTTCTAAGAGTTTACATTATCAAATTTCGCATTTAAGCTTATATTAAAAAACTTAAGAGGAATTTTTATATTTCAAGTGACATTTTCATAAGCGAAATATTTGGAAAGATGTTTTAATGGAATTTTGGAGTTGTGATTAGACTTGTAGAGAGCGAGACTTGTAAGAGTTTCCACAATGAGATTTTGCATGAACGCTTATATTAAAAGAATTAAGAGGAATTAGTACATGTCCAGTGATTTCTTTATTATTCGTATAAGGAAATAGGCGGGAAAACGTTTCACTGGAGTTCTGATTATAGTTTCGGATAACCCCTCACAAGTGATTAAACAATTTATAATAAAATGTTTAATTATAAAGTGATAAGGAATTTTTGAACCTGTAATGTCCCCCAGGTACCCATCTTGAAAAGAGTAATTTGAGCATTATTTGCAATAATGCATATTCAAGAACCAAGCAATCGCTAAGTGATTTATCTTGACTTGACTGACAATAATGTCACTATTACTCAAATTAATTGCGTGCCTTACTTTGACTTTCCGGGCAATAATTAAAACATTAGCATTTATTTACAAGTCTGATATTTAATTACTCGCCAACATCAAACCTGATCAAACGAAGTGGCCGTCTAGTGTTAGGTACGTTATGCTATCTAAATGAGATAGTCTGGATGAGGTACGTGTTGCATCATGCGGGCAGGTAAAAAAATGAAACTACTCAAATTAAAATCAACGAACTTGTCGCACCAGTAGTTCAGCCCGTTAATCTACTTTTGTGGGAAAGAACCACCAGTAAAACACACTTTATTCATAAATAAGCAATTGCACGAGTACATTAATAAATCAAATAACACAAAGAAAACAATGAAAGGGTTAAATATATAACAAAACACCATTAAATCAGGTTAAAGTGCGTACAAAATTATAACATTAAGAGAAAATGAATAAAAAGCAGTTTAGTTACACAGAAATACAATGATAAAAAAACAGATATAGTTACACTCACAACTGGGTCGTAAATAATCAAAATAAAAATCATAATAAAAATCGTAACACCAAACATGTGGCCCTTTTTAAAAACCAATCATGCCGGTATTTAAGTAAATAAGCACATAAAATAATAAAGCAAATCACGGTACATATAAAATACAACAACAGTAAAATTGCACTGGTAATAAAAACTCATTAAGACAAAGCCTTACAAGGGTACGTTATAAATAGATCACTAACATCGTGACCGATATATAAGTTTGAGTGCGTTAGCAACATACCGTGCCTCTCTCTCTCCGGTTACACATTCACCTATACAACATATAAAAACAATAAATATAAAATTCGAGGTGTTTAATGGTCTCGCTTGGGAGTGTGTACCAACAGGCAATTGCCGTTTACAATTAATAACCTGCGGCATCCTGTACCCATTCACCAGCCACCTTTACACTATTATAAATATAAACAACAATCAACAATGCTAATTCGCACAAATACCAAAGCGAGAGTGCCCTGTACTGTCCTTTTATTTTAGCAGATTTCAGCTTAATGAGACCGCGTACGAATAAGATACCTTTGCAAGACAATGTTTGGCATTTAATATGTTATCTAGACTGGTAAAACTATTTGCTCCGAGCTTTCAGTTATATAAAAATACATACTTACACTAGAATAAATATGCCCTTAATTGATCACAGGCACAAATCGTTAATAGACGCGGTTTAACCCCGAAAGAAAAGACAACTTAGTGTTGGCGAATTCAAAAGAAAAATGTACACGCACGAATTATTTTAAAGACAAACTGTTTACAATGAAGGGATTTAATTAACCCAAAAATCGATCTGGCTCGATTGAAAAGCTCGCTGTAACTGCCTTCCCCTCAATCCAAATATAACTATATCTACTCTCGAAAAACTACCTCCGGCTTTCAAAAGTAATAAAAAAAACAAGAAATACTAACTTATGTTGGAATAGTTTCATAGTAATTATTGCACGACATCTTAATTTTAAAAATATGCATTCGTCTGTAACTACCTTATATTTACGGGTTTCGAGTTTCCCCGTAACAAAGAGATCTTTTCATCGTGGTGCGTCTCGCCACAATTAATCATTAGACCAATGACATTTTTACATCAGGAGCGCGCATAAGAAAAATTCCAATGATTTGTTACGCCCCTTCAGTAAAGCATTTTTAAGCGTGCACCTGCCACTCATCCCCTAACATGTGTTTACATACATATTAGTTACAAACAATCCTACATTCCTTAGGTAAAATTATATAAATAAAAATATTTTGAAAACATTAGTAAATTACGACGTATTATCAAGATATTAAAAATCCACTAATTATCTTTTCTATCGTGGTAACAATGGCGATTTGACAAACGTTTATTACAATAAAATTTTCGCGGTCCGCTACCTACAAACCTCAAACTGCTCAACGTTTGATGTTGATTTTTTAGTTGATTTTGATCAGAACTACTTCAATACCTTATAGAGAACTCTAGAACTAATGACGATCTTTCCAGAAAAAAAAAATTAACTTTTAGTACAATTGGAAGTATTTATAATTTATCAGGAACTTTAGAACTCTTGGGGAGGGGCGGAACTTCAACTTTATAAAATGGGGGCCAATGTCACATTAGCAACATGTTTGTCGCTACCCTCTTTGATCTGTGGCTAGCTTGCATCGTATGTTTAGTTTCTAGAGTTTGGTTATGTGTTTACCTGTTTGCTTGTGTTTGTTAGCTACCAGTTTTCTGCACGTTTTAGTTTCTTTGGTATGTGACACATGTAAGCAATATGGCGGAACACGGAAACTGGTTGGTGCAAATCCAAAAGTGCCACACGGAAACTAGACGGCGGAAATAAGATGGCGAAAAGCCAAAAAGGCACTGAATCCGGGGTATAGAAAACGGACCTTTTAACAAGATATAAAGGAAGGGGATGAAAAACTACTATAAAGGCAGCCAATTTCTAGACTACCGGAACATTCCCGGGTCACTAAAAAACTCATTAAAAACCAATTAAATTCCCTTAAGAGCCACTGCTCTACTGCTGCACTAGCGGTTGTATCTACTAGTTCGGGGATATTTAACTTGGGCAGAGGAGTAATTTGCCAACCCTGCTTCTTTTAATTTCTCCAAAAGTAACATTGTACTAACGAAAAGTTTGAAACGATTCAAAATTAATTCATCAACAATACTTAAATTGGACAGAAGAGCATTTCGCCAACCTTGTTCACAACTTCTTTTAATTCTCTCAAAGATACATTGTACTAACGAAATTCTCAATTGTACTAACAATTAAATCTAGTACTCCGGTAATATTCAAATTGGGCGGGGGAGCATTTCGCTAACTTCATCTGAAATTTCATCTAATTTCTCGAAACGCACTAACGAAAATCTTAAGTACACGAATGTGCACTAACGATTAAACCTCGTACATTGTAAATATTCAAATTGGGCGGGAAGCGTTTCGCCAATCCTACTCGCAACTTCTAACGTACACTAATCAAACCTAGTACATCGTCAATATTCAAATTGGAACTGTGGAGCCTTTCGCTAACCCTGCTCACGACTTCTGTTAATTTCTCGAAAATCAACATTGCAATAATGAAAATTGGAAATACACTAACACTAATTTAATGCTAACAAAACTCAGTGTTGCCTTGTGTCCGCCAAAAAAGGTCGATCATTTCCTGTTGTAAGTATGAATGACTCAGTTCTTAAGTTTTCAGACTCTATTACTCTGTTAGGTATGACTGTATCTTCAAATCTCTCATGGGTTGACCATCTTCTGTCAGCTACCAAAACAGCTGCTCGTAAAATAGGCTTTTTGTACAGATCTAAGCAGTACTTTACCTCTCGACAACTCCTTCTGCTGTATAAGGGCCTAATTCGGCCTCATCTGGAATATAATTCTCACCTCTGGGTGAGTGCTCCCCAATATGCTTTCGATATCGTTGATCGTATTCAAAAGAGAGCGATTAGGCTTATAAATGACCCGTCCTTAACTTCTCATATACAGTCCCTTGAGCATCGAAGGATGGTTTCAGTTCTTTCTTTGTATTATCGTTATTACAACGGCTATTGTGCTGCTGAATTATATTCTTTGATAACATCTCGGGCTATCTTTGCGAGAAACACTCGGTTCGCTCATTCACATCATCAGTGTGCAGTACAAATCTCCACTTGTCGTACCAAACGGGCGCAATCTACATTTTTCTACACGGCTTCTAAACTCTGGAATGATCTCCCTAGTTCCTGTTTTCCTCTCACTTATGATATGAGAAAATTTAAGGTAGCTGTTCATAGGCATCTATTGGCAATTCATTATTCCTCTATCCATCCTCCTAAGTGTTCCTGAGTGCTTTAGCACGATAGGCCAAATTTAGCCTGTTCAGGTCCATACAAAAAAGAAACACTGCACTAACGATTAAAGCTAGTATATCGTTGATATTCAAAAACAATTAAAAGGCAAAAAATTAATTACATTCCCTTAAGTGCCAGTCACTAGCAATTGCGTCTAGTCGTTCGGCAATATTCAAATTAGGCGGATGAGTAGTTTGCCAACCCCACCCGAGATTACTTTTAATTTCTCAAAAACCTACATTCTATTAAGAAATGCCCAAGTGTACGAACATTGAACACATTACTCCACAGTACCGATTAAACCTAGTATATAGTCAATATCAAATTTGGTGGGGGAGCATTTCATCAACCCCATATACAACTTCTTCTAATTTCTCGAAACGTACTAACGAAAAGTACATTAATGTGCATTAACAATTAAACCTAGGCCATCTTCAATATTAAAATTGGATTGGGGAGCATTTCGCCAACCCCGCTCACCACTTTTAATTTCGCGAAAAGCGACATTACACTAACAAAAATCAGAAGTGCACTAATGCTACACTAACGATTAAACCTAGTGTATCATCAATATTCTAGTTGGATGGGGGAGCATTTCGCCAATCCCGCCCACCTTTTTTTTTTAGGAGATATCCACTGGTATTGCTATAGTAAGTAAGCACTATCTTGCACTAACGGGTAAAATTAATTTCATTAGAAAAGTTGAAGTGCCCTCTACAATAGCTCAAGTTTGGCAAAATGTGATTATATGACTGTACAGTGCATCCCATTTTGGTTGAGACAGCCAAGTATCTCGGTTGTTGAAGATAGAACGTTGCGGTTTTCGCGGTCCTGTGCCACTTTTTTGTGAAACTCAAGATGTCATGAATGGATTTTTCCTAACTTCTTTCGTTCATAAGTTACAGGGCGTTTTTGAAAATTCACACTTTTTGGACCCCCTCCATATCTACGAAGTTTCTCAGCGATAATGTCAAATTGAAAACTTATCCCATAGAGAATTTTATGTAGAATTGAATGGCGCACTCAATTTTTTTTTCGGGGTATGGTTATGGAGATACGACTCAAACTTATGATTTTTTCCTTCAAAATGATGTACCGGGTGAATCTTATCTAATCTGCCAAAATTAAAGGAGTACTAGAACTCATCATTCTAAGCAAAAAAGTTCATATGAGGTAGGTCCGGAAATGCTTTGTTTCCGAGATACAGGGTGTCAAATAATTTCATGAATTTTTTTATATGAGGGTTCTTTGGGATGACAAATTCAAATCTTTTCTGCTAAAAAAAGTGAAGTTGCTAGGGCAGACACATAAGTAAACAAGTAAGTTACTTACTAACAATTAAGAATCCCTATTGATAAACCTGTCAAAAGAATACCCTCCGAAAATGTGTGTGCATCATGAGTTTTAAATGCGTTTTTCTCGGAAAGAGTTGCTCCTAGCGACTTTACTAATATATACCTTTTTTTTAGCAGAAAAGATAGGAAGATCGATTTTTCTAGTCCAAAATGGTATACAGTGTAGCACAAAAAAATTGCGACGATTTAAAGGGGTCGAAATGGTTGCCGCTGGCGCCCCCTAGAAACCACAACTAAATGGACCACAAATTTAAATTTGTCATCCCAAAAAACCCCCGCATACGAAATTTCATGAAATTATTTCGAAACAGTCGAAAGATATTGAAGAAAACGCGATTTCTTTTTTCAACTTTGACACCCTGTATCTCGGAAACGAAGCATTTCCAGACCCATGTACATATGAACTTTTTTGCTTAGAATGATGAGTTCTAGTACTCCTTTAATTATGGCGCATTAGATAAGATTCACCTTGTATAATATATAAACATAAATTCTTCAAAACTGCTCGAAAATCACTAAAACATTGATTTTTAATTTAGGCTATGGATTTTTCATACAAAAAAAGTTCAAATTGAAGAAATACTACTTGTGATTTTTCCATGAAAAGAACAATACTAACACTAATTCACTAACAAAACACAAAACGTAGGTAACTAATAGCAACAAATAAATAGTAATAAAAAGTTCATAATGTAGAATCAGCAACTAATTAAATATTTACTCATACTATTTCATTTCGAAATTATTCGGTAACTTATTCATTGAATTAAATTATTCGGTAACTTATTCATTGAATTGTGCAAATTGATGTCAGTTTCCCTAACACACAATTGACACAATTTCTTAATACGTCTTAATGCATTTAAAATTATGAAAGGCCGATTTTGTAAATTCTGGCTCTGTTGTTGCACAAAGTTCTTCAATATTATTGTGCCTCTTACCGTATATTTTATTTATCAAAAAACCTCACAAAAAAAGTCCAACACTGACAAATCGGGTGACCTTGCAGGCCACCTAATGGATCCATTTGTTCCAATCCAATGGTCCTGGAAAGTTTCTTCTAAAAACGGCACAATCAACCTCGAATTGTGGGCAGGGGCACCGTCTTGTTGGAAGTAAATGGCATTAAGATAGGCGAGGGGAACATTCTCCAGGAATTATGGTATCACTTCTTCTAAAATTGCCAAGTACCTATTCGCGTTGAGAGCCCTTCAAAAATGCGGTATTTTATTGATGTCTCCAGTAAGAAACAGGCTACATTAAAACCAAATCGACCCCGTTGTTGTTGCTCAAAAATTAGGTGTTGATTTTCATCATACCAGTGCCTTATATTTTGCCTGTTATATGGGCTTTGTCTGACGATATGACTTTACTCGCAAAAGGGTATCCGAAAAGTGTGGATTTTCAAAAACACCCTGTAATTTATAAACGAAAGAAGTTAGGCAAAATCCGTTCAGGCCATCTTGAGTTTCACAAAAAAGTGGCACAGGATCGCGGAAACCGCAAGGTTCTATCTTCAACAACAACCGAAATATGTGGCTGTCTCAAGCAAAATGGGATGCACTGTACAGTATTAATTTATTCATTGATTGAAGTTCATATTACTATTTTTCTGATCGCACTTAACCCTACAATATAAATTAAAATTATTCAACTCAACGGGAGATGTCCGGTTATAAACTCCAAAACGACTGAGAGTTTGTGTTTTGTTTTTACTTTCCATCCCAACTAATGATCTATTTACATTAATTAAATAAGAGCATAATATTTTAGGTAATATTTAATTTTAAGGGTTAAAGATGGATGAAGTCACCAGTTAAAATTTTTCCCTGACACCATTCTTCATCTTAAAAACGAATGATTGCGTAATTTAAAGATTAGGTCATTCTCTGAGAACAAAAGATTAAACAATCTGATTTATGATATAAAAAGCAAAGCACGTAAAGGCTTCGTCACAATGGAAGTATTAGGAGTGGATTTTTTTAAATGTAGTAACAGCAGGTTGGCAATACGTTATTTATGACTATTTGTTACAATAGCCGTACGTGCTTATATGAAAACTGACCTGGAAGCATGATGCTTATTTGCCACCGTGAAAGAGACACGTTAGCCTTCCTTTTTACAACGTGCTTAAAATAGCATTTGCTTATTTACGAAAAAAAGGTTGCAGATTTTTAATGAGCGTATTCTAATAACGAAACGCAGTGGCGTACATGTTCACACGCACACTTACTTAATCCGTAATAAACCAATTGCAAAATTATGCGTTGCAATTACAAGGTTGTCATAGCTTACGTCAATTTTTGTAGCGCTTCTGGTTTTACATTGATACAGAAGCTTTAAAATCCTATGGGAGCTGAAAATGTACACATCCGGTGTTAACTACAGTTTTGTAAACCATGTGCTCTAATAATCTGCTCTTATTTTAATAGATAAAACGAGAACAGACGTACTAGCATGTGCTCTCCCTGTGTTTAGAAATAACATTACACTGTTACATTTTATGACCTCTAGAAACTACATCAAAAATATTGAATTAAAAAGTTTTGATGTTTGTTAGGGTCATTTTTATTGCAATAAAAATCCCCTGTGGTTTTCATTTAATGTTACTAACACTGAGAGGGCGAGGGTAGTGGTAATAGTGATATTCAGAAAATTACGACGACATTCCGCTTTTATGTGTTTAAATCGGTCAATTTAACCGAAAATGACGAAATTTATAAGGCATGTTAAAAGTTAGTTAAGAATTTTTTAATAGCACTAATGTTTCAAATGTAATTAATATAATTGCACAATGTTTTAAATAAGTATTTAGTTCTTAACGCGTTTCAATACATGTTCATTATAACTAAAATAATAACAATAGTTATGGTAACAAATTATAAAGATAAAACAGTAAAATTGATGTAAATTATAATTCTATAAGATCAACCTGTTTGTTCATTAAAGGTACTTTGTGTTTATGTTTATAAATTTCGAATGCTTCCTAATCATCTAATTTGTCATTTTTATTACAAAAATGTAAAAATTTAATGTTCTGTTGTGAAGTCATGAGATGGTTATTTATTATTAAATGTTTGGCATAATTTGATTTATCTGTGTTTATATTTGTAACATCTAAACTCTAAAGTGTTCTTTGTATCTAATATCAAGGTTCCTAATTGTTTGTTTAATATAAACAGAATTGCAGGATATGCATTTGTAAATACCCGATTTCAAAATGTGGTTAGTTGAATCTAGCGTGTTAAGTTAGCAGCCAATTTTCAACAACCACTTTTATTCCAGAAACCAAAATGCTAACGGCGCCGGTAAATAAAAAAAAAAAAAATTAAACGCACAATCAGAAAAAAATCCTGTGAACTTTAAACTTACAAAATATATTATAATCCTAGCAACAGTATCCGGAATTTATCCAATTAATTTACAAAGGGATGAAAGGTACAAACTCATCCCCAAATATAAAACAAATTTATAAATAACGTCAGGAAAATCCTACAAATTTTAAACGTATAAAATATGTTATAAACTACGCAACAATCATGCTGAATTTATCCCATTAATTTAAAAAATAAAAACTCAACCCCAAATATACAAAAATTCATGTCACATCAGAAAAATTCTGCCAACTATAAACTGATAAAATATATTGTAATCCACGCAACAATAATTTGAATTTATGCCGCTCATTTGCAAAAGGGATAAAAGGTAAAAATCACCCCAAAATATTAAAAAAAGTCAAAATTATCAAATATCTTATAAACCACGTGAGCTTATACCTTTATCCCCATTGTAAATTAACGGTATACATTCAGGATGATTGTTGCGTGGTTTATAATATATTTTATAAGTTTAAAGTGGACTTTCTGACTAGAATTTTAATTTTTTACATTTTACATTTTAAATTTTACATTTACATTTTACATTTTACATTTCACATTTTACATTTTGCATTTTCAATTTTACATTTTGCATTTTACATTTTACATTTTACATTTCACACTTTCACATTTTACATTTTGCACTTTACTACTACATTTACATTTCATTCATTACACTTCAATTCTACATTATTTACATTTTACATTTACACTTTACATTTTACATTTTACACTTTTTACATTACATTATATTTAACTTCATTCTTTAATTTCACTTACACTTTACACTTTACACTTTACATTTTACATTTTCCTTGACTCTCCAACGAGATCTCGTCCTTGGGATTTCTTAAGATCGAATGAATTTTTCGATACACCGTGAAAGTTGTTTCGATTTTATGTTTTTTAAGAATACGGCTAATCTTGTCCGTTGTCCCTGCGATCGCATCATCATCCAAGTCAACTCCAATCTGTCATCAAGACGGTGACCGATCGATCGAAGACATTAGCAGACGCTGACAACATCAAAGAAGAGATGCTAAAATAAGAGAAGCGTTGATTAAAAATGGATTCCACCACCACGACATATAAAGGACTTTGAGGCCTTCAAGTAGAAAAGACAAAGAACCAGCTGATCCTGTAACTGCCACGGCATACCTACCATACATCAAAGGGTCAACGGACAAGATTAGCCGTATTCTTAAAAAACATAAAATCGACACAACTGTCACGGTGTATCGAAAAATTCATTTGATCTTGAGATATCCTAAGGACAAGATCTCCTTGGAGAGTCAAGGAGTGTACGAGATTCCATGTGGAGGCTGTGGGTTATCGTATATTGGGCAGACCAACAGAAAGATCAGCGCAAGGGTAGTAGAACACAAAAACGCGGTCAAGAAAGCACAAGCGACATCATACTTGGCCCAACAGGTAACCACAACAGGGCACAAAATTAAATTTGAGGAAGCATCGAGCACTTTACAGCTAGAATTATCAGAGAAGCCATAGAGATTGAGAAACGCCCACATAATCTCAACACAAGAGACGATGCTCTGAGACTACCATCAATATGGAAAACATCATTAATCCCTGGACAACTAATATCCACAATACCTAAAACAGAACCAGCAAAAGAAGAAGTAAAAACAGTGAAATCAGTGAAGGTAGTGAAAGTAGCGAAAGCACTAAAAGCAGTGAGTGAAAGCAATAGAGTACGTAAGCAGTAGCACACACAACAGGAAGTTAGTTCACTTCGAGTAACTCGAAGCAGGAACATACAGTTACCATCCTGAGGATGGCAAATGAGACTACCGAAACGTCGTTTTGCAACAAACGGTCTTTTGGAGACCAGAAGACTACTGAATTAACACGAAAACCAGCATATATATATATATATATATATATATATATATATATATATATATATATATATATATATATATATATATATATATATATATATTATATTACTATAACTTGTTGGTGTGTGTGTGAGATTGTGTAAGCTAATCCAAATCAATATTTTAGACTTTAAATTTTAAAAATGATTGAGTTGAAACGAATTCTTGAAACTTGTTTATAAATCTAAGGACCTTTTGACAGTACTAGTTTGAAATCAATATGTAATTAATCGTATTATAAACGTTGATTAATATCTCTAATATGATATGTTAAAAGTTATTATTAATATTACTTCTATAAATAAAAATGTTATTAGATTTCGTGATTTTGCGTTCACCGTATCTAACCATAGCTCTTTATGTAAACACATTAATGGGTTTTTTGTACAATAAAATATTTACTTTTAAATTAAGGATTAGGGAAAACCCTTAAGTACTTTATATTATCTATTTATAAACAAAACATGGAAAGGTGAATGTAGCATAAATATATATAAGAAACAAAAATTAACAGTGTCGAAATTGAGTGAATAAATAACATTTTTATTTTGTGGTAGCAGCTTTCAAGCTGTTAATTCATCAACAACAATACGTAGCTTAGGTCCTGCTGGTAAGGCAACTAACTTAATATTTGTTCAAATGTTTAGTAAGGTTCAAACTGTTAACTTATTCACTCTTTTGTAGATCTAAACCTTATGTTGTTTTACATATAATAAACTATTAAAACCTTTTATACTTTTCATTTCTGATATAACAAAGGCGGAAAACCAGAAAGGGTTGTAGACAAGACAAGAAGGTACATGGAGACACGAACAAACAAACGGGACTTCTGAAACAGACTGAGGGACTCAGGTCTAGTTACGCACCCTAGTGTACTTCGGAATGCTATTTCAAATTTTAACTTTTACCGCCTTCCGATACTTTTAAAATGGGACCACGATCAGACTTATTACAGAAATCTGCAGTTAGATTTTGAATACACAACTAGAAGGCGCCATTCTCCCACCTTCCATTACTTTTAATGTACGCTAGATGGAACTACAACCAGACCCTATTACAGAATTCTAGAATTAGATTTTTACAAAATACACCACTTGATGGCGCCACAAACAAACAAGGGGTCCTCTGCAGTAGGGTTAAGTCTCTGTGACAAGTTTGTGTCTCGTATAAGATAGTATGCGGCTCCCATTATTAGAATACTATTTCAAATCTCCGCCATAACAGTTAAATCTACTTTGAAACATATACTACTAGGTGGAGCCACGATCAACCTCTGTTACAGAAAACATTCATTAGTTTAACAACAGTAGATGGCGTCACAATCAAGGGAGCTGTCTTATGAGCTAGTATGTGGGCCCCTTTATTAGAATGCTATTTCAAATTTCTAGTTTCCCCGCTAATAAACAAGTGCCCGACGATGGGCAAACACCTAAGATCAAGTTCCTGATTCCTATAGCTGTCTTATAAGATAGTATGCGGGCCCCCATTATTGGAACACTATTTCAAGTTTTCCGCCATGGCAGTTACAGGACCTACATCTACTTTTAAATATATACCACTAGGTGGAGTCACGATTAATCTGTATTACAGAAAACATTCATTAATTTTAAAATACACCACTAGATGCGCCACAGAGAAACAAAACCAACCAATCAGGGCACGTGGCCCACACACTCATCCCCACCCCTTTTAATTTTGACGTCATCCGATTAAAAGTTGTGGGGGAAACTGCCCCTAGTCTACTTTTGTGAATCGAGTGTGAGAATTGTAAGAATTCTTCTGGTTAATGTTTGACCTCTGTTGATAGATTTTAGACTTTTATTTCTTTTTGTGGTGTATTTTTTATGTTTGATGCATCTGACAGTTTGTCTAACGTGATTGTAAAATATATCAAATATATGTATTTTATATAAAATTTCAGAATAAAGGACCTTTAAGTAAAACATGCAGGTTACCTCTAATTCGAAATCACTTTTTAGCTTCTTCTTTAAGCCATTTTTTAAGCATTCTTAATTATCTTCTCAGTTATCGAATTTGTTAGTTCTATAAAACAGTTTAATGTAAGTAGGTATAACCTTTTTCTTTAAGCACTCTTGGTTAAACCAGTTTGACTTGCTATTCGATGTTTAATCACAAGTTTCTTACATAATTTGGTTTGTTTATCTAACTTAATGCCAAAGATTCAACTAACAACATTTTGAGGTTGGGTATGTATTTATAAAATGAACTGCACATCCTGCAATTCTGTTAATATTGGAGAAACACTAAGGAACTTTGATATTAGATACATGTAATACATTAAACGTTACAAGTATAAACACGTAGGCAAATCAAATTATGCCGAACACTTAATAGAAAATAATCACCTTATGATTTCACAAAACGACATTAAATTTTTACATTTTTGTAATCAAAAGGCAAATTAGATGTTTTGGGAGCATCGATATTTATGAACATAAACAGAAAGTATCTTTAATGAACGAAGAGGTTGATCTTATAGTCACCTTTAACAAACATTTTAAATGTAGAACTATAATTTACATCAGCTATTTTACGTTAATGATTTGTTACTATAACTAACTGCTTGTTATTAATTTTACTTATATATTATATATTTGATAATGATACATGTTGTATTAAAACGCATTGGGTTATAAATATTTATGTAAAACATTGTGGAATTATATATGAAACATTAGTGCTATTAATCATGAAGTACCTAAGGTTAAAAAATATAAATTTATTAATTTATATCCGTAATACATACAATATTAATAATTAAGAGTATTTTTCTAACCTTTATGGTGCTAATTTTTTTTTTCAAGTCGTTTGGTTTTGTAATTAATTATAATAATACATTATGAGGAAATTCAACAGTTTATACTAATAATGCTCGACCGGTTTTGATATTTTACATATTACCTATCGAGAGTTTTCGAAAATTATGACATTTAGTTTTTTATTTCCTTCCTGTTAATCTGGATATACACATTTTAATTGACCTTAATAGTTTAGTTTTTTTACGTTTAGTTTTCTACTAAATTAATTAAATAAATTATGTATATTATTACAAACATAATCAACTGCGCACAAAGTAGTTTACCAGACAAATTATTTGTTTCACTTTGTTTTGATGCAGCTGAAACTGTGATTACTTGCTTTCTGTAATATTATTAAATAGGAGACTGGGGCATAATAATCCTCCTAAGCTTAATATTCAGGTAGGTTTGAATATATGTATATATATATATATATATATATATATATATATATATATATATATATATAATATGTGTGTGTGTGTGTGTGTGTGTGTGTGTGTGTGTGTGTGTGTGTGTGTGTGTGTGTGTGTGTGTGTGTGTGTGTGTGTGTGTGTGTGTGTGTGTGTGTGTGTTTTTTATTATATATATATATATATATATATATATATATATATATATACAGGGTGTTTCATTAAGGCTGGCCACCGGCCATATTTCAGAAACTAGTGGACATAAAAAGTGGAGAAAAAATTCATTATAAAAGTCGCCACGAGAAAATCCTGGAAATTATTTTTAAGTTCCGTAATTCATCGCAAGGCGCAATTGAAAATTAAAAATAAAATTATAAATTTCTCCGAAAATTCCACATTAAGGCATACCTTTGGTAACATCGTTAGAAAGCTTAGACAATTCTGCATCATTTTGGTCTAAGGCTCATTGGCGTACCGACCTTAATAAGAGTGGGGAAGCTATTGAATGTGTAATCATTTAAATCGCTGTTATTTTTAAACGACTTATCCGATTGTAGTAAACCTAGGCTTGTTTAGAAGAAAAAGGTAAGTACTTTTAACTGTCGCATCCATTGGTACGCGATAGCTCATAATAAAATTGTTAGAGGGCGCAATTTGTAATAATACCAGTTTTTGATTTTATTCAGAAAAATTAAATCATACGGTATAATTATGACATCATAAGCGGAAAGTAGCTTAAATTTGTAACAAAAACGTAAATAACGCAATTTGATATCTTTATTTGTTCCAGAGTTATGGCGAAAAGAAGACTTTTAACCGTTTAATTTAATAATTGATTGTTGCTATGGTTTCTTAAGGTGTATAGGTTGGATTAGTAATGAGGAATCTGCATTTATCATAGTCTGTGCCTCCCTTCACATTCTATCTAGGCTTAGGACTAGTCCAAACTAAGCAAATTGCAAAATTTGGAGCGTGTTTGGAGGCCAACGGGCCATAACAACGATATCAAAGTAATGATTGATTTTTGTTTAAGAATCTTTTTAATAGAATGGTAAAAAATCATGAACAAGTGAAAAGCTATAAATGTTCAAATTGACGGCCGTTTTGTAAAATACAACTATTAATTCTTCTTCTTGTACTGGAAACAGCTGTTTCGATTTTGTCTCGTGGAATCGAATTTATTGCAATTTCAATTCGGTGAATCATGTCCTCTCGGGTGGTTGGTCTCGTTTCGTAAACAATATCTTTTATTCTTCCCCACAAGTAGAAATCTAATACAGTTAAATCCGGGGATCTAGGTGGCCACGAAACAAACTACCCTTCCCATCCAGCGATTTGGGTATCTAACATTTAAGAAATCACGGACTCTTCGGGAATAGTGTGAAGGACATCCATCATGTTGATACCACAGGGATGCTCTCACGTCAAGGGAATGTCTTCTAAAAGATTGGGCAAGTCATTTTGTAAAAATTTAAATAAGATTCACCATTTAGGTGTCCATGAAAACAAATGGTCCGATAATTCTGTCACCTAAAACACCACACCACAAATTTACACTCCATCTGTTTTGGTGATCCACTTCGCGCATCCAGTGAGCATTTGTTTGCGACCAATAATGCATATTGTGCAAATTAACTCTGCCGCAGCTAGTAAAAGTAGCCTCATCGGTCCATAAAACTTTGGAAAGAATCGAAGATTTTCACTACACATGTCTCTCAGCCAATAGCAATAGTCGAGCCGCCTGTCAAAATCAGTGTCTGATAAATCCTGGTGTAAAACTAGATGATAAGGATGCAGCTTAAAATACCTTAAAATTCTGAACACAGCAACACTTACACCTAGTTCTGTGGAAATCTCCTGATGCTTACGTGAGGCTCCGATTCTACGTACGCAAGAACATTAATACTATTGTCTTCATTTCTTATGCGACGTCTTCTGACAGGAAGTGGAATACGTCGTACATTTCCTGTTTGTCTTAAACCTGTTGCCATTCGCCGAAACACTTTTCTAGTGTAGTGCCTTCGATCAGGATATCTGATAGCGTATTGTCGTTCCGCAATAGTTGCATTTTGAAAACATTCATAATACACGGCAAGCATGTCGTAAGCCTCGGCATTGGTATACGACATTTTTGAAGGATAGCACTAATTTCTGATAAGGTACAATGAAACCCAAAACTAATGAAGGAAAAATTTTTACAACACAACATCAATCAAAATTAAGTAAGTTGACAACTTTTCAATTTATTTACCTCCATGGAAACGAGCCGACTTTGTTCCGCAGCAAATTAGATTATTATTTTAAAACACACCACATTAGAATTATGCCTTAGAAGTTTTATATGATGTTATAAACGTACAGAAGAAGAATTAATAGTTGTTTTTACAAAACGGCCGTCAATTTGAACATTTATAGATTTTCACTAGTTTTTTAACAGTTGTTCATGATTTTGTACCATTCTATTGAAAAGTTTCTTAAACAAAAATCAATCATTACTTTGATATCGTTGTTATGGCCCGTTGGCCTCTAAACACGCTCCAAATTTTGCAATTTGCTTAGTTTGGACTAGTCCTAAGCCTAGATAGAGTGTGAAGGAGGCACAGACTATGATAAATGCAGATTCCTCATTACTAATCCAACCTATACACCTTAAGAAACCATAGCAACAATCAATTATTAAATTAAACGGTTAAAAAGTCTTCTTTTCGCCATAACTCTGGAACAAATAAAGATATCAAATTGCGTTATTTACGTTTTTTGTTACAAATTTAAGCTACTTTCCGCTTATGATGTCATAATTATACCGTATGATTTAATTTTTCTGAATAAAATCAAAAATACTGGTATTATTACAAATTGCGCCCTCTAACAATTTTATTATGAGCTATCGCGTACCAATGGATGCGACAGTTAAAAGTACTTACCTTTTTCTTCTAAACAAGCCTAGGTTTACTACAATCGGATAAGTCGTTTAAAAATAACAGCGATTTAAATGATTACACATTCAATAGCTTCCCCCACTCTTATTAAGGTCGGTACGCCAATGAGCCTTAGACCAAAATGATGCAGAATTGTCTAAGCTTTCTAACGATGTTACCAAAGGTATGCCTTAATGTGGAATTTTCGGAGAAATTTATAATTTTATTTTTAATTTTCAATTGCGCTTGCGATGAATTACGGAACTTAAAAATAATTTCCAGGATTTTCTCGTGGCGACTTTTATAATGAATTTTTTCTCCACTTTTTATGTCCACTAGTTTCTGAAATATGGCCGGTGGCCAGCCTTAATGAAACACCCTGTATATGTATATATATATATATATATATATATATATATATATATATATATATATATATATATAACATATAATGTGTCCCAAATTCGCTTCTGATCTCGGCTTCTGTTATACTTACGGCAAAGGTTAAATGGGAAAGTTTTAGAAAGCTTAGACATTCGATATCCGGTTTCAGATTTACGATCGGATTGGTTTTGAAAATATCGGCGAAAAACCGAAAATGGCGGATTTCGTTTTTCGCCAGTAAATCCGATATGGTTAATTTGACAGCTGTCACAATGTGAGATTATTCGGACACTTTTTTAAGACGAATAAGATGGCGTGTATGACATGTCACAATCGTCTTTTGTTATCCCACAGTCTGCCTCAACTTTCATTTTTCTTATTGCCGCCATATTGGATTTTTCCATTTTTTGAAAAAGCGCAATATTTCCAGTTTAGTGATGTCTCACAACTGCATAAAAGATTAGAGTTTCATCGAAATATCACACTTTCTAAAGTTAGGTCTTATTTATTATTAGTAGGACATGATTTATTTGTCAGTAAAATTGAGTTTCATTTTTTCCATATAAGGTGGCTCTGACTTTGACGTTAAATAATTCAAAGTAGTGTTTTCATAAGTAGTACGCTTTTCTGTCATTAAAATCATAAACGTGACACACAAATTGTAAAAGCCTGTTGAAAATGGCCGGTATTCCCTATTCAAATGAAGAAAAGCTTGACATGTTAGCGCTTTACTTGCAATCAAACAGAAATGCCGACATTACCTTAGCGAGGTATTTGGAGATGTACCCCGAACGACGGCAGCCTCATAAAACCCACTTCAGAAAAATTGTAATTAATTTAATTAACTATGGGGCCTTCGAACAACCTAAAAGCGGATACAATATTGATAATGAAAATCGTGACAGAAACATTTTACAAGCTGTCAACGAAAACCCCAGTGCATCGGTAAAAACGGTAGAACGGGAAATTCGTGTGTCAAAATCAACGGTACAAAGAGTGTTAAAAAAGAATAACTACTATCCATACAAACCCGCAATAGTTCAAGGACTTAAGGAAACTGATTTTCCAAGACGAATGCGCTTCTGCGAGTGGTATACTAGAATGCGTAATGAAAATCCCGATTTAGTTAATCATGTCTTGTGGTCTGATGAGAGTAGGTTTACGAATTGTGGAATTTTTAATAAGCACAACATTCATCATTGGGCTGTAGAAAACCCTCACGAAGTGGCAGAGAGACGTTTACAGACCAGATTTGGAAGTAACGTTTGGTGTGGGATTATTGGTAATTTAATCTAACTTACCTATTTTAATTGGGCACCTATGTATTATAAATTATTAATCATTGCAGGAAATCGACTTATAGGACCATTTTGTTTGACTATAACTTAAACGGACAGAGGTACCTAGAGCTTTTGAAACCGGGTTGTGCGGCTTTACGAGCTGCTCTCACCGAAGATGAGTTCAGAAGAACCTGGTTTCAACAGGATGGATGTCCGGCACACAACACCATTCAAGTCAGGAATCTTAAGGGAGCAGTTTGATGAAAGAATTATTGCATTAAATGGTCCAATATCTTGGCCTCCTAGATCCTGACCTTTCGCTTGGATTTCTACCTCTGGGGTCACACAAAGAATGAGGTCTACGAATTTGATCCTCCTGCGACCATAGAAATCCTGAGACAGAGAGTTTTGGATACATTTAGAAATAGTGTTAATGGAAATACACTTGCTAGGGTACGAAAAACAATCGCCAATTGTCAAAAATGTCTGGATGTAAATGGACGTCATTTTGCAAATCTGTAAATTAATTGTAATTGTAATTTTATTGTAGGTTGTTCAAAGGTTCAAGTATTAATTAAATTAATGACGATTTTTGACACACTCATAGCTGGGAATTTGTCCCAAAACGTCTGTCTTGTTGAGAAGTCGTTATTTAATTTCATGTTTTATTGAAAATTCAAAGAATTTTATACATTATTTATTAATGTTATTTTGCGACAAATAAATCATGGCCTACTAATAATAAATAAGACCTAACTTTAGAAAGTGTGATATTTCGATGAAACTCTAATATTTTATGCAGTTGTGAGACATCACTAAACTGGAAATATTGCGCTCTTTCAAAAAATCGAAAAATCCAATATGGCGGCAATAAGAAAATGAAAGTTGAGGCAGATTGTGGATAACAAAAGACGATTGTGACATGTCATACACGCCATCTTATTCGTCTTAAAAAGTGTCCGAATAATCTCACATTGTGACAGCTGTCAAATTAACCATTTTGAATTTACTGGCAAAACGAAATCCGCCATTTTCGGTTTTTCGCCGATATTTTAAAACCAATTGACCGATCGTAAATCTGAAACCGGATATCGAATGTCTAAGCTTCCTCTAAAACTTTCCATTTAACCTTTGCCGTAAGTATACAGAGCCGAGATCCTTTATAGAGAAGCGAATTTGGACATTTATATATATATATATATATATATATATATATATATATATATATATATATATATATATATATATATAGTCCGGCAACAAAGCGCCTTCTTATATCTTCCGTTTCATAAGCTAGATTAATAAAATTTGGGATAGCTTATAGTTTAGTTGTGTGCATATTTTAAAATTATTCATGCATATACAGGTTTGTATTTAAAGATGACCAAACTATAATAAAAAAATTTAAATGGAACACCTATATATTATTACTTTTTTGAATTCTACACATTGTTCCTAAAAATTCGCAATATATTTCCTATCCTAAATATAGCTGTTTTTGAGTTATGTCGATTTTATAAAAATTGAAATTACAGAGATAGCTTTGAAAATGTACCTCCTTAACCGTTAAAAACAAAAGTTTATATCTGAACAAGTACACATAGAGCTTTTTATAATGCAAAGAAAATGTCATAATTGCATACAGGTGTTTACAATTGACTTGCCAATCAGACATTATTCCAACTAGTAAAAGTTTACTTTTAAAATAGAACACCCTGTATATTATTCCGTTTTTGGTTTCTACTATTAATTATCAATTGATATACAATTCCTATCCCTAAATATAGGTTTCGAATTATTTTCAATTTTAAAATGTATGAGATTATTGGAACATTTTTTAAATCCATGCCTCTATAAATAGAAAAAAAACAGTGGAAAACAATTGTATTGCAAATTAAAAAACGCAAAGAAACTAATACACTATAATTATTAAAATTATTTCTAAAATACAAAATAATCATTTAACGCTAATCATTAGCGATAATGACAGACCTGAATCGATCTTTAAAAGATTGTTCAACTTACGCAACAACTCAAGTAATTATAAAATCTTCGGCAGTGGTTTGGTTTATAGACAATACTTTTATGTATCCCAAAAAAAATCTATTCTTGTCAGATAACCTAAAACACTGATTTCTGAAAGTTTGTATCTGGACTAAGTGATTCATATTCTATTTAAGGAAAATATTTTCATGATGACTACACTTCCGGTTATACCGGAAGTAGCCATCAACTTTGTTATTTTAAATGGAATTGTACCCTTTTTATGGCATATTCGAATTGTACTCGCCATTTAAGTAGAAATTTTATCAATGTTCCTTATACTTAAATTTAATAGTTTTTGAGATTTAAATTTTTTTTCGAAAATTATTGGTTGAACACTGACATTTGACAATGCCTACTGGTGCCATTTTTAGTACGAAGCAAGTAATATTGGCGTTATGCATAGGGGTATCCTTAAGCTTTACGCTGATGCTTCCGGTACTGCCGAATTATCTACAGGGTGTTAAAAATGTGACTTCCATCTTTTGAGAATAAAAACCATAAAAACTTAACTTTTTCAAATACAATGCCCAATATTTTCTTCCTTTAACGGATGCAGAATAAAATTCTGCATTGATTTGTATTAGCATTCCCTATACCTATCTTCAACAGTTTTTCAGTTATTCAGGTATTTCTAAAATCTCGTCCGAAATTTAGAAAAATTAATTCGATTTTTCCACGGCCGAAGCCTACTACAGATGCAGAAACCAATTACACTAATGTAGTTTATCAAAGCAAACAGAACTGTTAAATTTCGTCAACAAATAAGATGAGAATAAAAGTAATATGCAAATAATAACTATTAATATTATTGAAAGTAAGAAAAACAATTCCAATTTTATAAATGTTCTATGTGGCCTCCATTTTGTTGAAGACAACCTAAAAGTCTTGACTGAACTTCTTTCGTGCAAGCTTTTTTGACGTGATGACGATTTAACTGGCGAAATGCGGTCGTTACTCTTAAGCCTAGGTCTTCTCTTGTGTGGACTGGAGTGGCGTATACTTGATTCTTGACTTCGCCCCACACGTAGAAGTCGAGTGGAGTTAGATCGGGAGATCGGGGAGGCCACCGCCATGGTCCGTTTCAACCGATCCACTGATCACCAAACATAGTGGTGAGCTCTTGATCAACATCACGCGTTGAATGTGCAGGAGCTCCGTCCATTTGATACCAGCAGTATTGTAAAATATTAAGAGGCAGATTTTTTAAAAATTCAGAGACCTCCGTTCTCAGAATCTCTAAATATTTTATACTTGTCAAATTTTTATCATAAATTTGAAAAGAGACACGACCATTCATTACAAGACAAAACACGTTAAAACTAAATTTGTTTTGAAAATTTGAAATTTGATTCTCGCTTGAAATGTGGGTTTTCCGACGCCCAATAGTGCCAATCACGTCGATTAACAATTTCTTCTCTGGTAAATTTTGCTTCGTCCGTCCAAATTATTTTTCGTAAAAACAGCGGGTCTTCCTGAATTCTGATTAACATTTGCTCACAAAATTCCACTCGCTTGAAATTATCGCCTGGTTGAAGTGCTTGAACCAAGGTAAACGAATAATCATGCATTTTATGCTCCTTTAAGATGTATTGTAGGGAATAGTAAGACAGGCCCAAATCTTCTGCAGCAGATCGTATCGAGCCGTGGGGATAGTTATTAAACTATGCTAGGACATTAACTTCATTAGCTTCTTCGCCAGTAATAGGCTTTGATCGTGTTCTAGCAGCTTTCTCTGTTCCATACCGTAAAAAGTTTGACTTTATTCGCTTAAATTTGTGCTTGTTCATTGGTGTTAAATGAGGATATCGGTCATTAAACAAACGGCAAGTTCTGCTAATAATCTTATCACATTCTCCATGAATATAAAATAAGTTCAAAATATCCCTGTTTGAATACTTCCCATTTTCCATTTTGATAAACCGAACACAGAAACACAACAAAAGGTATTGACAGTTACTAACAACAAACTTAGCTGTGGTTTCCATGGCTATCCATGGAAAAATCAGGTAAATCGTTTTGAATTTCAGAAGAAATGAACTATATAAGAAAAACTATCGAAGATAGGTATAGGGAATGCTAATACAAATCAATGCAGAATTTTATTCTGCATCCGTTAAAGGAAGAAAATATTGGGCATTGTATTTGAAAAAGTTAAGTTTTTATGGTTTTTATTTTCAAAAGATGGAAGTCACATTTTGAACACCCTGTAGATAATTCTGCAGTACCGGAAGCATCAGCTTAAAGCTTAAGGATACCTCCATGCATAACGTCAATATTACTTGCTTCGTACTAAAAATGGCGCCGGTAGGCATTGTCAAATGTCATAGTGTTCAACCAATAATTTTCGAAAAAAAATTTAAATCTCAAAATATTTTAACCGGAAGTGTAGTCATCATGAAAATATTTTCCTTAAATAGAATATGAATCACTTAGTCCAGATACAAACTTTCAGAAATCAGCCATGGCTGGAACTCCTAATACTTCTAATGAATGGTTTCGACCAATCACCCTGTGATTGGTCATAGCGGCATTTTGATGGCATTCGAGATAAACTTCAATCATATCATACAATTCGGCATTTGATAAACACATTATGAATTAATGCTGATTATTTGCTGATATTAGTAATATTAATATCTAATTAAGAAAAGTTATATTCGAGTTATATTCTAACACTTCTTAAAAAGATCGCAATACTTTGACTGCTGTCAATAAATGAACAATTTGAAGCCCCTGTCAACTTTATTTCGCAGCCTTCTTAGATTAACAAATTTTGAAAATATATATTTCGAGTTAGACAAAAGATATCGACATGCGGTTTGCGCCATTTTGTTACTAATTTAATCAGTTTCCGTTGTAAGTTACAATACTTAGGTGTTTCCATTAAAAAATTTTAACATAAACAAATTTTAATTTTTTTTATTCGAAAGTGCCCTCCATCTATGACAATTAAAACTAAATACAATTGTTTTATAATAGATGCAATTGGTTCATCTACACCCTTTCGAATGAGAATAATTTCGTTAAAACTGGTTGATCCAAACCAAAGTTATAGGCATTTATTCATACAAACATTCCCACTCTCCCCCACCCTTTATTTGAAAAAATAGAGAACAAAGCATTTAACAAAATTTGTGCAGAAATTATGCATCATTCTAATTTACTTATTTAATACCTATTATGATAGGACATATTGTTTTTAAATTTTTCTATAAAGATTATGCCCTCTAGCGGTAAAGCTGGAAATTTGAAAGTTATTTTCAGCGATTTCCCTTGGCTGTTTTTACTAACGAATTTTTGGCCCCAAAGCTGTACGATAAACAGTTCCTGAGATATAGCCGGAGGATCGGCTTATTGGTCCGCCGGTACATGTTGATTTGACATTTGTTGGAGAATAATTGGTTGTGATAGTGATGTATATTATGGTGCGTACCCTGAAAGACGAAGTAGGATTTTGATACGACGTGTGTGCATTAATATTGTAGGGCGCATGATGTGTGTAGTGTTGCACGTAATTTATGATTACGCTCGGCTTAAATTAGTTCATATGGATATTTGTTTTAAAATAAAAACAAATTCGTATGGTTTGAAATGTAGCAAGAAATAAAAATAATTATTAATATAGAAAAGACAATTTGATTTAAAAAAAGCAAGGAAAGCAAAATGTATTTAAATTTTATAATTAGAATGTATTAATAAATATAAGTATTAATTAGTATAAATGTCTATTCATGTTAATTTATGTTAAGTTCCTGCTGACCTATTTTTCCAAAATACAATTAACTTTTTTCACATTTCCTCTGTTTTATTTAAGGTAAGAAACTATAGTTAATCAGAAGTTGGGTGTCGAGAAAATTATTTTCGGCAGATACCTTAGGAACGACCCTAGTTCCACCATCTTTTTTTCCCAATAAAGCACCTCTCCAATGTGAAACTGTTGCATAAAGCCCGTGCAATATTAAGAATTACGAAATATAATAAATACACAACCCTGTAGTAGATAAGGAAGAAGAATTTTTATTATGATTCAGTTCCAATAAATCTTTTGCGGTTACACCACAATCTTTCAGGCGACATAGAATCCGGCAGACGAGATTAAAACCACGAAACCACAATAAAATGTTCGTCAAATACCAATAATGATATCAGAAAATCGCCAGCAGCATTCATTTTTATTGATATTACAGAATGTTTACATACGACGTGCCAAACGACCTACATTAATGTATCGATAATTGAGATTATCTTAAATTAAATGTCAACGAAGTCCAACTTTCGCTCTAGTTGGTTTTAATTCTGTTGGCGGTAAACACATAATTTTGCATTTAAAACTAAATGACCAAATACAAATCCCTGGGGCACACCATTAATTTTATGCATTATACATTTTATCAACAGATGGTAATATTGTGTTTTTGTTCAAAAAGAAACGTTGTCAATTAACATCAGTTACGTTGATTTGAAGAAAAATCATTATGCTTAAACGTTAACATCGAATGAATCGAATAAAATTAATATTAATGAAAGAGCAGCTGTTTATAATTTACTCTTTATTAAATTTCGTAATAGCCACCGAGATTTTTGTATTAAGAGTGTGTAGGTTTCCTTTAAATATTTACAAAATACTTTTTTTTTCGTGTAGGCTTTTCCATTGAAAAAAAAATTATGACGCTGTCATATCTGCTCATATATGGTAAAAGGCGTTGTTGACATAATAAATGCGATAAAAAAAAATAAAATTAATAGTCCACAATACTGTTAGGACTTAAGAAGAATATGCGATGTGGGATGCGATTTAGGAGTGGAATTTTGAAACTATAACGGGTTTATGACATTAATATTTGTAAACAATAGAAAAAAATGTTTATAGTGTGATTAAACAATGGATGAAAGTGAATGTTACCGCATAATTTCCGTGACGCCTATTTGCGATAGATAAAGTGCTGTTATCAAAATAGTTAATTCGAATTTCGCATTAATTGCATGTAGCATTATGCGAGGCGTCCAAGCGTTTATTTTCTTCTTTTCCCCAGTTGATTTAATTGCCAAACCGGCTATTGGTACAGCTTCAGGTTCTGTTAATATCCGAGATGACTTAGTAAGTACTGCGCATTAAACATCAATTTATCTAAAGGAATTTGAATCAAAAACAATTTATAACGCAGCTTTCAATTTCGACGATTTATACTTACAAAGAAGAGAACGTGTGCTTATACTCGTACATATAAAAATGTTTACATTAATTAAAGGTGCCGTATATCGTTTCCCTTACAAAAAGGTTAAGAGAGGTAGCGCAGGTTAGAGAAAGTGTATCCCCCTTGAAACCACCCTCTCTCCCTCCCCAACCTTCCACATTCTGCATGACAGCAGTTGGTTGAGATGAATCGAAATACATCTTTCTCGTCGTAATCGAACCAACCGTTAGGAGATATCGCCAAAACACACACCGAGAACTCTTCTCATATTTCAAAGACGCTTATCTTTCTTTACCGTCCGACTCTGGCGAAAATCGATATCTGACCCCATCGATCACCAACACCTTCCCTCGGCCCCGACCATCCGTTCCGGAGCTATTCCCTACCGGCGTCGCATACCGCAAGCGATATTTTCGATATGCACGTCACATTTGGTTCGGATCGGATAAACCGTCTTGGATATTCACCTCTCCCATCATCGCTACGCTTGCGTCGAAATCCAAAACCAAATTTCCTGTTTTTCCCCGCTGGCGTACCGAGTTTCACAAAATTTCGCAAGGCTTTAGGAGATGCCTCCGCGAAGTCGTTGCGATGCCATTTTTGTGTGACACATTGTAAGATACCTTTGAGCGTCGCATGTCGCAAACAGCTTATTCGTATCCTCAGGGAGCCCCCCCCCCCCCACCTATCCCGCCACTCATTTCCCAAATGTTGTGGGGTCGTTTTAGAGAATTGCGCGCAGTGCCGCTACTGTCGAAAACTGCTTTTTCATGTTTCTCCGATAATTCCATCCATGTGCGTACCCAGTTTCACCAAAATCTGCCGAGGCGATTAAGTGATGGCTCCACGAGGATGTCGCGATGTTATTTCGGCGCGAGTCGTGGTTAGATACTCCAGGCCATCAATAAGGACGTCGGGACTCTTGCGTCGCATGTCACAAACTGCGGATGCGGACTAAAGAGTAAAATTATAAGGTAGTTTGTAATTTGCTACAATAACCTAATTATATATTAGCCCTTAATGTTTAGGGTTGCACCGCAATTGTGGCGGCATCACATTTCCCATATATGCGTTGTTACGTGCCAATAAGGCAGAGGCAACAAATTAAAGAATGTTGGGGCTCAGTTCGCCGGAGGCACTGGATGCGTGGGTGTGTCTATTATTAAAGGATCGAGACAGAGAGGGTTCACGACTCAACCGTAGCTATTTAAACGACCGTTTTGCTTAGAACGGATCGTGCGTAGAGGGAATAAGAGTTTAAAGCAATTTTGGGCGCCAGGAACCGCCCCCCAACGGCAACCCGCACCGTTATCCCGACTCCTGAATACACGGTGGTGCAGTGGATGAGTAAGGAACTATAGGAAAAAGGGAGGAAGAAAACAACTACAGTAGTGTATTAAATGTAAATTTAATAGTAATCTTTGATTACTTTTCCAAAACTGTGTCGAACTTATTCTCACAAAACAAAAAAAAAATAGATTAACATTTCAACTTTATAAATACTACTAAGAGCCGAAGTAATATTATTACGATTCAAAATAACCCCAAATTTGACCCATATACCAAATAAATAAAAACCCATGTTTATAGTACTTTAGAAAGTTGCTGGGTAACTATACGTAACCCAAAAAACCACTTAATTCTTAATTCTTCTAGAGTAAATTTTAAATAATTAACTGAAAACGTTTCCTTTGCTTAATGAAAGACCTTTCATTGTGTGCACTGAAAGAAAACATGCATTCTCGCTACCACAAGCGTTTTAGATAACACCAAAAAAAAAAAAATCAAACAGAATAGTGACTAACACTTGCTGCAGCTTACACAAATAGTATAATTATTCCCTGACATTATCATATAGATAAGTAATTCTGATTGAAGTTTACAGAAAACACATTATTTAATTAATTAACCGCCCATTTAAAGTGGGGACAATAAAGAAATGAGGAGCGATTCGATTGGCCCGCGTTATTTACTTCTGAGAAAACAAATTCATTAACCAAATATTTAGAAAGAAAAGGAGCCAGAAATAAATAATTGAGTCACTAAATCTTCCTCGCAACCTAATTTTGATAAAAAAATCTTTTATGAGAAAAGAAATATTCCATTTTATACAGTAAAAGTAATAATTTCTACACATGTAATTTAAGGTCAATGATACCATGTAGCCACTTCCATTTTCCTAAATTCTTGTGACGCGCATACTTAAATAATGAAACTCGTCTGTTGCGCAGCTAGCATTTACATTAAAAATAAATGGTAGTGTGAAGCCCAATACGTAAACCAATTAATAAGTAGGACTGTAAATATCACCTC
Source organism: Vesta saturnalis (assembly GCA_036346205.1). Classification (NCBI taxonomy): domain Eukaryota; kingdom Metazoa; phylum Arthropoda; class Insecta; order Coleoptera; family Lampyridae; genus Vesta; species Vesta saturnalis. The sequence continues at coordinate 727,436 of JARFJB010002080.1, read as the reverse complement.
AAGCAGATAATGAAACTCCCTTAATGGCAGAGTATAGGCTTAAGAAGGTAGTACGATATTAAATCAACCATAGCAACAGCTGTTAACTAGAGGTTATTGATCACATTTGTAGATACCATTTAGTTAAGGTGAGCATTTATACGGTCGTTTACCCTAACAGAATTCTATACCTTAATTGATATACAATAATGGAAGTAGTTAACACAATAATACAGATAAACTCTCTGACCTGATTGGATGGAGAGAGTTGTTACTCTAACGATGGGGTCGCAACCAAAGCAGGTGCAGCACTCCCGGTATGATATGTCCAATGGTTTGTTCTAGAGTAGCCAATCCAACTTCCCATTTAAGTTAAAGTAATGTTACACATGAAGAATAGTAGGTTCGTAAGAAGAATAATTTTTCCTTCTAACTCCTCAAATCGATTGATAATCGCTAAAAAAGAAGGGTAGGTGAGCACTAAGATAAGAGAAGTTTACGAGCTTACCACTAAGTTGTAAGGCGTGCGATAAATGTGAAAACGAGTCTGCTAGGTTCGAATTTAAAGCTTTATACTTGTAGATTGTATGGGTTCCGTTCCCTAAGAAGGAAGATTTTAAATTAGTACCAAATGAGAAAAACTGTAATTCTTACCCCTTATTGGACACGATTAAATTTTGTTTAAAATCCGCAAAGCTTGCGATCAATAGGAATAGAAAATTTGGTAGGAATTCCTATTGTTTTGAAATCTTTTACTAGTATCCGAAACAATTTCGTTTATTAGAGAAAGTGTAAAAGAAATCACAGAATTTTCGTAGCGTCTCCAATATGGCGGAGAAGAAAGTGAAAAACTTTTATCAAAATCGAATTTGTGATCTATTAGATGTATATTCAATAAACGATTGTCCCATTGGCTATTTGATATATTAAACCTTACCCTCTTACGAGAATTTCGTAAACTAACCTAAAGTATTGGTGTTTACAACCATTGCATAGTACAGAGTATGGCTAGACGCCGACAGACCTATTTATTTTTGGTAAAAATTATTAACATTAACCGGATTTTTGTTAAATTACACAACTGAAGACATGTAAATTACTGCAATGTTTTTCAACACTGAGTGTACGAATATTGCGTTTAGTACATATCGACAAGAAGTTAAAATAGATAATTGTATAGCAATTAACAGAGTTATGCACAAATGAATTTTTATATGTTACAGCATAAATAAACCACTTAAAAATGCTAAGAGGTAGTGCAGATTGCAGTATTTAAAACCCAGCCCCGATCTCCCTTACTTTGTTATAATTCCGGGAAGTCGAGACGAATCAAATGTCACTCCTCGTGGAAATTTTGCGAGTCGTAAGATACCCCCGGTCATCAAATTTCGTTGCAACGCGTCCGCCCGTTCGTAAGACGCTCACTAACGCGTCCGCCATGACGCCATCTCCAATCTGCCGAATTTGGTCGAAATTGGTCTTGAGTTTCTTGAAAATCCGTATAGGCGTTTGGACGCCCACAACCCATTTCCTTACGAGTCTCGTTTGATATCCCCGGTCATCGAACGTCGACGTCCAATAACAGTGTAGCGACGCCGGCGTCGCATGTAGAAAATGGTATTAATGTAACCACTGGGACGCCCCACGTCTACCTGATTCGCAGATAGCCTTTCCCGGCGTTTCCCATCTGTGTCGCCTTCGAAAACTATATTTTCAAGTTCTCACGCTCCACCCCGCGTGCGTACCAAGTTTCGCAAAAATCGTCGAAGCTCGCGACGTCGAATAGTGTCACGATGCGATCACTCGTTCGTTCGATCCCCAATTGGTCGAAATCGTTCAAGTCGTCTTGGAGATCTGGCTTTCCTGAACGTCGCGGCGCGTACATCATCTCAAAAATAATGCACTTCTATAGACTCATGTGTATTGAATGCAAAATCAGATTTTGAAAAAGTTGAGCCGTTTTTTAGTTATATCAGCTACGGACCTCCGGTCAGACTATCAGAGTAAAATTATAACTTAGTTTGCTTGCAATCGGCCAAACCTGATATATTCGTCTCCTAAAAGGCGACCACTGGCCTATTTCTGAGTAAGTTGCGGCAATTAGTGGTTTAGGATCGTATAATATCTGCGATATTATAGATCCATTCTTATAAATTCGTTTTTTTTTTGTTTCGTTCTCTACCATTTTGTGTATACACTTGTATATAGATAATACTCCCAATTTCATTATTCTAATTATTTTATTCGCTTTGTTTTATCTGGTGTAGGGCTCCCAATCAGGATCCAGGATCTCACACTCGCCTTGACTCTCGGTTCTGAACACCTACAATTTCATCCGTGGGCTCCTAAATATCTGTTTAGGATCCACGATACCAAATATGGCTTTCTGATAACACTTAAACTAATAAGGCTCCCATTTTTATTTTTAAATGTTAAATCAGATTTTTAAGTAAATCAATTTTCACCTGCCACAAAAATGGTGTAAAGTTTCTATCTATTATAGGATTTAGTAATACCGGAATTATATAGGATAACTTATCGCTTATCGCATTGATTATACTGAATTTGTTGACAATATATAGATTTCGATTATTTTCAGTCCCACCTGCTCGTACGTGCATTGTGTCATTCACTTACGATTTTATTACGTAATACCAAAGTTATAACTTAAGATTCATCACTTTTTATATTTTTAACGACCTAGAAGCAACCGTGGCTCACTTTAATGACAGTTGGTGTTTCCCCTTAATAAGTTTTTATGGCCTAGAATCAACTATATAGCTCATATTTCCCATAATTGTTGTTGAATGGTTGGCCCACGGCTTGACTCGACTATATACCAAGGTCTAGCTTTTCACTTGGGAAAATCCACATCTCTCAGAAAAATTACTGCTATACAACGTCGCGTGGGAAAAACACAACACTTCATGTATAGACGAGAAAGGGCTGTTGCGCTTCTTTCAACTACCTACTTTCGACTACTTTCTAAGGTTTACCTACAAACCTATCTAACAATAAGCACCAAAACTTGACCATATTTTTTCGAGTAGGTAGTAAACCAGGTATTCATTATCCAAATATATATTTATACTCAAAATATGGTCGCTTCTTTATCTTGCACCCACACTCACTCGCTCACACTCACGCACGCACGCACGCACGCACACACACACACACACACACACACACACACACACACTACACACACACACAAACACAACCACATACACGCCCACACTCACACCCACACACTCGCACACTCACACACCACATACACACCCACAAACACTCACACGCACGCTCCCATACACGCACACACAAACACGCGCGCACACCAACGCATACACCCACGCATACTACCCACGTGCGACCTCGAAGACACACGCACGCACACGTCTGCACACGCACGCACCGATACGCGCACACCCACACACATGAACCCCCCCCCCCCCCCCACACACACACACTCATTCACTACACTCGCACGCACTCATGCATCCACGCACCTATACACACATCACACACACACGCACTCATGCACGCACCCACACTAACACCCACACACACACTCACTTATACTCACGCACACACGTACCCACACACTCATACATTCACATACACGACTCTCACACTATCACTCCTGCACGAACGTAGCCACATATACGCACACATACGCGCATACACGTACACACGCCCGCACACACATATACCATACACACACACCAAACCACACACCATACCACACACAAACGCGCGCGCAGGCTGTAACCCACAAGTAGTACACAAAAGGCATTATTCGAAGTCTATTGATACACACAAGGCCTTATTCTTAGGACTGACCATCGATGTGTACACAATAGGCCTTATTCGAAGACTATCACGAACCAGTAGTACACAATAGGCATTCTACCAAAGTCTGTGGGTACACAAAAGGCGTTATTTCTATGACTGGCCATCGGTGGTATACACAGTATGCCTTATTCGAAGACTGTCACCCTCCGGTAATATACAAAATGCATATTCGAAGTTTGGGGGTTACACAAAAGGCTGTACTTCGATGACTGATTACAAAGAGTAATATTTTCATGACTGTGGTCTACTGGTTACAGATTACACATTAAAGTCCCTATTCCAAAAATGTGACTTACTGGGGGTGTCACGCTTATTCGTTAAGCACAGGTGCGACTATACATTTGAATAATAACTGACTACCTTATTTATTATATGCCATATAGTTTGATGCTTCTTATTGGTTACATTTGCATCAACTTTAGGAAGTAGTCGAAACGAGATAGCTGAAAACATCGCAACACCCCTCTCTTATCTATATGAAATGTGTTGGGGTTTTCCCCAGCAAAGTGGCTCTTTTTATTGTAGTAACTTTCTAAGTAAAAAAAGTATTTTCCCTAATGTTAAGACCTAACCTCGGAATTACACACCCGATCATTAAATAACGATTAAGGAAGAAAACTCAGGGTCATTCAAGCCAATCAGCAGGTGAGCCATGAGTCGTTTATATGTCATTAAAACACCATTAAGGGGAAAAGCCGAGGGCTGTTACAAAGTAATTAGTAGGTAATCCACCAGTTGTTTCTGGTTCACTACGTAATAAAGTGATAAGTTATAAGTGATAACCTTGGGAGTATGTAATAAAGTCATAAGAGTTTGTAATTTTTATTCTTATTAATTAAATTTAATTATTTCTACATAGAGCCTACGTTCGATTAAAATTATATACGATCGTTATTTTTGGATTTTAAAGTGTTTTATATAGTACAAATACTAAAGATGTAAACGGTTCGCCACCTTTGTTCTTAGAATTTGACCGGATGTAGTTTTAGTGATTTTTCTGGCTTAAAGTTATATTTAACTTTTTTGGTTCACTACAATTTTCTCAATCTTGCCTCCCACTTGAGAGAATAAAACGTGTATCTTTCAAGATGTGAGAACAATTTGAAACCGTATCTAATTTGAATACCAGTAGGAAGTTTTAGGCAGTCAGAATCCTGAATATTAATTAAGGGACAAACCATACGTAACTAATAAGTGTGAGCACATTCAGTTTAGGTATAATGAAAGAATTAATATCAGACACGCTTAGTATGTATCCAAGGTGAGATTGAGAATGAGTGCGGTTAAGAACGAACGGATGCAAAAATATGAGGTGTAAATTACTTTTCCAGCATTTATATTATTTTATGTTTTTCGTATTATTATTATTATTCTGTTTTCAATTCTAATGCCACTTTGATTTAGATTAAGTATATTTTTTACCTTTTTATCGTGTGCCAACTAGAATTAGGGTTATGAATGGTTCCTAATTGATATAATGGTCTTACATCTTAAAACATGCAAATTTTAACCTAGACCACTAAACTTTCCCACAATACTTCAGTTAACATTTTTTTTATATTCCAACTAATTCCCATTTTGCAGATCTTCCAATAAACGCTTTTTTTCTGGTGTTTTCTCGAAATTATGAATTGTCTCAGGTCCTACTTGCGTTCATCTTATTGTCAGGTATTTTATGCATGATTGCGGTGAGAAAAAACATATTAATAAAGAAAAGGCCATCATTTCTAACTGTAGTTCTGATTAGAGTTCTAGATTCCTTTTAAAGAGTTTCGAAGTACTTTATAAAAAATAAAAAGAGTTCCGGTCATTAACGGTTCCAAATTTTAATTTGAAAAGTGAAGTGCTAACTTCACATTGAAAATCGAGATCCAGTAGTTCTGACTAGCCAAATTACTATATTTGGCAAAGTTCTAGAGTTCCTAATATGAAAAAATTTTTTTTTAAATTAAAACAAATTTTGACATGCAAATAGTTCCAATTAACTTTTGATGTTTTCTTATTCATTCCTAAGAGTTTTCGCTAATTAAAAAAAAAATTATAATCAAAAATGAAAAAGTTACAGCCCTTTTACTTAAAAAAAGAAAATGTCAACAAAAAATAGTTTAAAGAGTTCTAATAGTTCTCGCAGCAGATTTGGATAGTATCCGAAAAGTTCCGAAAGAAAATCTAATGATTGAAAGCGATCCGATTAATATTTATAGAATTATTCGACTTGAAAAAGTTGCATAGCTTAAAGTTTCTAAGTATCGACGATAAAAGAGTTCCAATAGTTCTCGACATGCACACTGCCTTTCCAAAGCGGTTAGATGGTAAAATTAATTATATAATTTTTTAAAAAATGAATTTATCCGAAAAATGGGCTATTTTTTACTAATTGGATAATAATATGGATTTAGCACCTAAGTTAAAGACTTAGAATCATTAAAAAAATTTTTTTTCATAGAAGATTTGAGCTGTTTCAGTGTAAATAATTTTTCAATTATTAAATATATATTTTATGAAAATACAAAATGGAAGTTAAAAGAAATAATAATAATTTTAATAGCATTTTTATTAGGATAATTTGCAACCTCTTTTACAACATTGTAAAAACAAATACAAAATCTATGTCAAACAGACGTTTAAAACTTCATGTCAGACAGAGGTTAATGGGCATCTAGATGCTCACTTAAAAAATGAAAAGAAATGAAATATTTTTTTTTGCAAAAGCGGTAGTAGAAGTTTCTCTATTGTCAAAATCGTGACAGAAGTGGAACATTTGCTCCCTAGGGACCAATTATGTCACACTAAGTTATTATGTCCCTAAGAAGTTTATTTTATATGTTTTGACACAAAAACTAAAGAACTAACTTATTTATTTGCGTTTACAGTAAATGATACAGGTCCACAATTATTGAAATTATGCACAATTTTCAGTTTTTTGAAAAACTAGGTATGGTTGTCAAGGTATGAATTCCAAAAAACATACGGATTTGACGAAACTATTACTTTATACAGGGTCTTACAAAAAAGTAGGACAATCCGTTAACCACATATTCTTTGGGACAAAATAAGGGGACTTTTCTTATGTCACTTTTCATTTGAACGCTTCCTTTTCGATATACAGGATGTCAAACTTCACTTTTTGTAAGTGTATTTTTTTATTATCTCTGGTGTGTTTTAAGATATCGTTTTCAAATTTGGTACAAATCTTACTCTTTTCTAAGTGTACTTTCTGTTTGATTTTAAGTAAAAAATTCAAAGAAATAATAGAAAAATAAGAGGGGTGTGGTAACCTTTAACCCCACATTTTTTTCTGACGAACGCCTATGAACGTCGCATCCATTTTTGTTTTAGTTTGATGGTTTATCTAACTTTTTTGGCTCTTGTAAACTTTTGATTTGATGATTCCTTTATGACATACTTTTAGTGATTCGACTAGGTGTTGCGATTTTTTTAACAATTTTTTTATTTTATTAATCAGAATAAATTCATAATAATAACTTAAAACAATCAATTGTGCTAATAATTATAATACGAAGTTGGATGCAAATAATTAAATTAAATGTTCGATGTGTCCACCGCCTTCGCGAATGCACCTTCTGGCTCTTTTTGTAACTGAAAACCGAATGTTTTGGAAAATATTCGGTTTCAACCTAAATACCTCTGCACCTTCTGCGATGCGATCCCTCAATTGATTTTGATTTATTATTATTTATTATACAAAATAAATTTAAAATTAGGCTTATCTTAAAGTTTGTAACAATATCTGTCAATTACTTCTCTTGTGTTTTAGCTTTATTTGCAACGGTTTCAAACATATTTGAGTTTAGTTTTTTCTAAATAACTACGAAAGTTGGCAACACTGATCCAACCTCAAAACGTCATTTGATTGGTCTTGAAATTCTGCCCAATATTGCTAATTTAACCGACTCTATAACTGTTATAATAACAAAGTTACCTATAGAAGCTTAGTTAAAAATAAATCCATAATAATGGCTTAAAACAATCAGTTGAGTTAATAATTCAATACTACGTCGCATACAAAAAAAATTTAATGTTCGATGCGTCCACAGCCTTCGCGATTGCACCTTTTTATTTTTTTAAATAATTGAAAACCTAATATTTTTTATACGTCTTGTCAAATTAATCGCTGTAAAAATTTCGAACGGCTATTGAGTTCAAACGCTAAACTGAATAATAAGGTATGGCCAATAGAGAGAATATTTTGGAATTTTCTGAAATGACTGATATGATTTTAATTATGGGTAAGATTTCAAATAAAATCTCTAGATTGTACATTTTGAATAATCCTTCTCACTTTAGGAAAATGTGATTCTAATGCTAGTTTAGCTTCAAGGCGTTAAGTGCAGAAATGTATCCAAATCGGTATCACCCAAAAAGGAAATGTTTCTTAAGTTTAGTACGCCGCCTAAGAGACACTGGAAAATTCAAACAACAACGAATAGGAACATGTGGAAGGCCACGTAAAATTACACCAAATCAAGAGGAACAAATCACTCATTACATCCATATCATGTGCATAGAGTACAGAACTTATTGTCGCAAGATTTTCAGGCAAGAAACATCTTTTGCAACTGGCTCTGTAATGAAAATAACTGTAACCGACGATTTGTTACTACCATTTTATTTTCGGATGAAGATATCTTTACGCGAAATGGTATAACGAATATCCACAACACCCATGTTTGGACAGATGAAAATCCAAGAGCTCTTGTAGAGACCAGTCATCAAGTAAATTTTAAAGTAAACGTGTGGGCAGGAATTTTAGACAATTTTCTTTTAGGTCCGGTATTTTTGCCATCAAACATAAATGCCGAACGTTTTTTATTTTTTTTACAAAATGAGTTTACAAATTTACTTGATGACGTACCTATAGCTAGCTATTCGTCAAAATATGTGGTTTCAACTTGACGGAGCTCCGCCACATTATGGCAATAATGTTCGGAACCACTTGAACCAATATTTCCCTAATCACTGGATTGGTCGGGGACAGGATGCGCCTATTCATTGGCCACCTCGTTCCCCGACTTAAATCCACTGGACTTCAGTTTTTGGGGATTCATGAAAGATTTTGTTTATACGGTTCCAATAATAAATCAAAATCAATTGAGGGATCGCATCGCAGAAGGTGCAGAGGTATTTAGATTGAAACCGAATATTTTCCAAAATATTTGGAAAAGAGCCAGAAAGTGCATTCGCGAAGGCGGTGGACACATCCAACATTTAATTTAATTATTTGCATCCAACTTCGTATTATAATTATTAGCACAATTGATTGTTTTAAGTTATTTTTAGTCGAATAACTAAAAGTATGTCATAAAGGAAGCATCAAATCAAAAGTTTACAAGAGCCAAAAAAGTTAAATAAATCATCAAACTACTACAAAAAATGGATGCGACGTTCATAGGCGTTCGTCAAAAAAAATGGGGGGGTTAAAGGTTACCACACCCCTCTTATTTTTCTATTAGTTCTTTGAATTTTTTACTTAAAATCATACAGAAGGTGCACTTCGAAAGGAGTAAGACTTGTACCAAATTTGAAAACGATATCTTAAAACACACCAGAGATAATAAAAAATACACTTTTAAAAAGTGAAGTTTGACACCCTGTATATCGAAAAGGAAGCGTTCAAATGAAAAGTGACATAAGAAAAGTACCTTTATGTTGTCCCAAAGAATATGTGGTTAACGGATTGGCCTACTTTTTTGTAACACCCTGTATATATATATATATATATATATATATATATATATATATATATATATATATATATATATATATATATATATATATATATATATAATAATAATAATAATATGTTTTATTGCTGTAGTACATGTTATAGAAAAAAAAACACTTTACAGAAGTCTTAAATTACAAGATTCAAATTCTTGAACACTATAAAAGGCTTTATTTAATAAAAAGAACTTAATTTTCCGTTTTAGCAATCCAAAATCTAAGTTCCTAATTTCTGTTGGTAATAAATTAAAATATTTCACAGATAAATTAATAAAACTATTATGTGTTTTGTTAGTCTATAAAAGTTTCTACATATATCACTACTGTTTCTCGTTCCATACTCATGAACAGTGGACCTAGTTGAATAAATACCAGAATGAGCTTTAGCATAAAGTATGCAGTTTAGAATAAAATACTAGGAACAGTTAAAATATGAAATTTAATAAAAGAGATTTGCAATCTTCGGTATACCCAAGTCCCCCCAGTACTCGAACAGCGCGACGTTGAAGAGCGAAAATTCGCGACGATTGAGAGCAATTACCCCAAACTATGTTGCAGTAACACAGATGGCAGTGAATAAATGAGAAATAAGCCATTTTTAGCATATTTTCTGAAATACTATCTGCAAGGCGGCGCATGAGATATATATTAGAACATAATAATTTGGCTAAAGACTTAACATGTTCTGAAAAACTAAGTTTTGGATCTAATTTTGACACCCAAAAATTGCACAAAGTTGGGGTTATGAAGTGAATGAGGTTTCAAGGTGCTCACCATTTGAATGGTTTTGTTTTTGTTTAGAATTAAAAAATTATTTTGGCATCACTGATCTGCCGAAATTAAAGCATTTTGGGCCTTGATTAAAACTTTAGAAGGATCACTATCACTAATAATTAATGTTGTGTCGTCTGCATACAGAAGACAATGGTTAAGGTTAGACAAATGAGGCGGTAAATCGTTAATATGTATTAAAAAAAGGAGTGGTCCTAGTATTGATCCCTGGGGAACTCCCAAAGTCAATAAACGAGACTTTGATGTTTTATCATTCACTGTTACGACTTGGCGTCTGTTTTTTAAGTAAGAATAAATTAATTTGCAGCTAAGAGTACCAAAATTATAAAGAATCTCATGCGACACACTATCAAAAGCTCGAGCAAAATCTAAGAACAAGGCTATAGAATATTCACCTTTCTCAAAACAATCTAGAGTATAGTTAATAAAATGTGCTACTGCATCTGAAGTATTTTGTCCTTTGCGAAATCCAAATTGTTGTTGAAAGAATAATGTATTAAATTCAAAGAAACCTGCTATTTGATTGTATATCACACGTTCAAAAATTTTAGAAATAATTGGTAATATTGATATGGGCCGATAGTTTTTAGGATCATTAATATCTCCTTTTTTATGAAGTGGGAAGACTCTAGCTATCTTAAGCTCATCAGGAAAGAGGCCACACTCAAACGATAAGTTGATTAACTTAGTAAGAGGTTTTACTAACATGCTACCATTAAATTTAATCACTTTGGTGGATACACCATAGAAATCTCTTGTATTACTACTTTTGAGATATATATATATATATATATATATATATATATATATATATATATATATATATATATATATATCGCTAAAAACCGTTTATCCGCTACCTTCCGACAAACCTCACGATCGTATGCATCTTCCTCGTCCAAGTTTCTATTCCTCATTGTTCTCCTAATTCCTGCATTCCAAGATTTTCATGGTATTCCCCTCTTTGCTTTTCCCGCCGGATTCCATTTGAATATTCGTCTTGGCCATCGGTGCTCTGGCATCCGTAAGAGATGACCGAACCATTTAAGACCTTTCCTTTCTATTTTTTATATTACTGAATACTTTTGCTTTCATTCTTTGTCCTATTTCTTCATTAGAAATTCGCTGTCGCCGTGATATTCTGGCACTTCTTCGTAAGTAATCCAATTCTACCGTTTCAAGTTTTTTCTTGATTGCTTCTTTAATGACCCACACCTCACAACCATAGCATAACACTGTTTCTACAACTGGTTGTCCTATTCTCTTCTTATTGTTGTCAGAAATGTTCCTGTTCCACCGTACGCTATTTAGGTTGCCTATAATTGTTTTACTCTGTTGAATCCAATTTTTTTATTTCGGCTTCCCCGAATCCATTTCTGTCCATTATTCCTCTCAAATATTTAAATCTATATACTTCTATCTATAGATTACTTCTTAAATTATCATCTACGTATCAATATTTCGAATCTGTTCTTAGTTTTTTCCATACTAATTTGTAATCCCCAATCTCTATATTCTTTATGTAATCTCGTTACCATAGATTCTATATGGCAGCAATCTTGGGTTAATATCACTTGATCATCAGCACAAGTAAGACTGAATAGTGTTTGGTCATTTATCATTATTCACATACCTTGACAGTGCATCTTCCAATCAGATAATGCTACTTCTATATATGGATTGTATAAAAGGGGAGACAGGCTACAATCCTATCTGAGTCTCTTGGATGTACTGGAGGATTTGAAAGTTGTTTTCCTTGTCTTACATAAGAGATGTTATCTTTATAATTTTTTTAAATAATTTCTATATATGTTACTTCAAGAGTATTAAGGTCTGCCCAAAGTTTTGTTCTCGGTATTGAGTCATAAGCTTTGACTATATCAACAAATGCAAGATGGGTTTCTTCACCATTTGCTGTTCTTTTTTCTAGTATTTGTTGTAGTATGAACATGCTGTCTACACGCGAGCGGCCAGGTTTGAAGCCACTCTGGTTTGTAATTGTGTCTTTAATTTTACTTTGTAGAATTTTCCCAAATAGTCTGCTAAAGGAGCTGTCGATACTCAATCCTCTACAACAGCCTGGATCCTTTTTGCTAACTTTCTTAAAGCATATTTCCATTCTTTAGGTATGGTTTTGGTTATAATCACTTTATTGACTAATTGTGTAATTCGTTTGAGTAGGGCATATCCTCCACTTTTAAGTAATTCTGTGGGAATATTGCCGGGGCCAGGAGATCGTCCATTTTTTATTGTTTGCAGACATTTTTTAACGTCTTCCTCTGTTACTGTTATTTCTATTTCTTCGTGGTTAACTGTCCCAGTTATCGGTTCTTTTATGAATTACTGCCTGTCTTCTTTTAGTAATTTATTATCGTATGCTTTCCATTATTCCACTTTTATTAGTTGGTAATTTGTGCTTCATTCTTTTAAAGTTGGATGCGACGTTCATAGGCGTTCGTCAGAAAAAAATGGGAGGGTTGAAGGTTACTACACCCCTCTTATTTTTCTATTAGCTCTTTGAATTTTTACTTAAAATCATACAGAAGGTGCACTTAGAAAAGAGTAAGATTTGTACCAAATTTGAAAACGATATATTAAAACACACCAACAGATAATAAAAAAATACACTTCTATAAAGTGAAGTTTGACACCCTGTATATCGAAAAGGAAGCGTTCAAATGAAAAGTGACATAAGAAAAGTCCCCTTATTTTGTCCCAAAGAATATGTGGTTAAGGGATTGGCCTACTTTTTTGTAACACCCTGTATAATTATTATATAATTAAAAAAAAATTATATAATTAATTATTATTTTGGAAGTATTTCAAAATACTTATCGGATATTAATCGGATCATTTGAATTTCTTTCAAAACTTTTCGAATACTAGCCAAATCTGCTGCGAGAATTATTAGAACTCTTTAAAATATTTTTTGTTAACATTTTTTTTTTTTTAAGTAAAAGGGCTGTAACTTTTTCATTTTTGATTATAATTTTGTTTAAATTAGCGAGAACTCTTAGGAATGAATATACGAACATCAAAAGTTGATTGGAACTATTGCATGTCAAGATAGAATTTTCAAAAATTTTCAATTTTTTAATTTTCAAAAAAAAACTGTTTCATGCCAGGAACTCTAGAACTTTGCAAAATGTAGTAATTTAGCTAGTCAGAACTACTGGATCTCGATTCTCGATGTGAAGTTAACACTCCGTTTTTCAAATTAAAATTTGGAAGCGTTAATGAGCGGAACTCTTTATATTTTTTATAAAGTATGTTTAAAAAAATGAATCCTTGTAATAGAATGTAATTAAATCTAAATGCGTGTAAATATAAAATTCATCAGATTATATCGATGCAATTACTCGAAGCACTAGAAATTTTAAATAATATTTCAATAGAATATTATGATAATAATAATAATTAACATAATTTCTCCCGTGGATTACAAATCCGTTACTAATTATTCTATTCAATACGATGCCTTAAGGTCTAGTCATATTGTCGACACATGCACTTTTCCTTGCATAAAAATGTCATCACGATTCCCGGTTTTCATACTAAAACTACTTCATATCAAACAGACGTTCGTTCATTCTGTTCAAGTTTTGAAGAGAGAAATTAATGTTGGAGACGTCTCGACTCGGCTAGAAATTGTAAAAAAATTAATTTATACAGAAGAGTGTCCTTATAAGGGGATATTGAAGATTTATGGTTTGAATATACCTTACTGGTTGAGTGTTTGAAAATTTCAATCTAAAAATAAATATGATAATAGTTTTTTTGATTGGAACCAGACTTGTCGGTTTTAGTAATTGAACTCTAAAGGGTATCCGCTCTTGCTTTTACTAATGAAAAGGCACGCTGTATTTTTAGATAAAGACCACACGGAGCCTTGCAAGTTATAATGATAAGAGAGTAAGCACTAAGTATATTAACGCGCAAAAAAATGTACAGTAGAAAGTATCTTGTCTCAAGAGACGTAACACCAAGTTTCCTGTTGCACTTCATATGTTTTTATTATAGCTCAAATACGTTCGTTTTGACGCATTTGTATTTATAGGGGACGTTCAGAAAGATGCTTCTCCAGTTTGTATTATAAAAGTTAATGTCTTTTTTCTATTTACTGTATTAAAATTTACTCAAACATACAAAGACCTTTTATCCACTCTATGAATAGGTACACAAAACGATACACTTAACAAAGCAAGCAATTTTTCAAATACTTGGACATACTCCGATTAGTCTCAGACACATTAATAATATCATATGAAGAACACCACAGAAATATGAAAATGTAAACTTTAATGATTATCGCACATAATTGAAATACTGATCTTTTGTCATCTATTTTTTTTTCTGTCTGTTATGTAAAATAAAGAATTACAGTTGGCGTCTTCAGTAAATAACAATAGCTTTAAAAATTAACTGAAATGTCAAATTCCTGTTATTAAGGGGAGTCTCGATAGATAGTTAGGCAACACATCAACCCCCATAAGAGCAATGTTAAAAACGTTCTAATTTTTTATATTATTATGAAATTATCTGAAACTTTAGAGAAACGCGTAAAACGTCAAAATAGTCCCGAGACCTTCCTAAATGTTTGAATATAGAGTTTTTTTTTTAATTTTAATTTCTATAATTTTTTATTCCCAGTAGTGATTAAATTGGAATATTTTTATAACTGATAATATTTTTAACAAAAGCCATATATTCAGACATAGGTTTTTCGAAATACGAACTTTTAAAATTTAAAAAATTGTAGATTTGTAATTTACTATTTAAAACATTATAAAAACGATAAATGTTCTGATGTCAATAAGGTAGAAATTCCATTGGAAAATATAGCAGCATGGTCTGCTCATTAAATGACCCGGGAGCACAAAGATCTTCACAAACGTAATCGGATTAACTTTGAATCCTTCAAACTATTATTTAAATTAAAATAACGAAAATGGTATGTACCGGGTGGCCAACTAAGAACGGCCGTCGGCCATATCTCGGGAATGGATTATAGCACAGGTTCGGGAAAAAAAATTTTATAACAAAAGTGTCTTCGAGACATGCCTGGAAATTATTTTCAGAATTGTAGGTCCACCGCTAGAGGGCGTATTTGACAGTTAAAATTTTACAAAGCAAAATTTTTCAAAATTTTCTCAATTAAGGGGCATATTAAATATTATAATCAGATTCCTCGACAAATTCTGCATATTTTTTATTTGACAAGTTTTAAATCTAGATCTTCAAGTAAGGGGTGGAGGAGAGTGTGAACCTTGTTACGAAAAACCGCCTTTAATTCAGGTTCTGCTTGACCGATTTTAATAAACTTGATGTTGTTTGAAAGAGCTTTTGTTAAACAATAGAAAATTTGTAAATTTGAAGCAATCTGATTAATAACATAAATGCTAGAGGGCGCTGTTTAATATTTTTTTAATATTGTGTTTTCTCTTTACAATTTTAAATGGAATCATAAAAATTTAAGTAGGTCTTTAAAAAGTAGACTAAATTAGTAATAAAACAGTGAAAACTGCAAGTCGATATATTTTTCCTATATTGAGATATCGTAAGAAACAGGTAAATGGCGGGAATTGTTCTTCAGCGTCTAGTAGGCTAGTTCGCGTTAACGGAAATTATTAAATTTAGCCTGGATGAAAAGATCTTACATTGGTCTGCAGTAATTTAAACTGTCATCATACTAATGTTTTGGTTGCCGCTAGATTACCTAAATGTAATGCTGTCCCTACTAACCATGAGAACAAATTATAAAATAATAATGTTATAAATCTAACATTTTTTTAATTATATAAGAATGTTACATTTGTTTTCAAGCGATGTGTTAGTAAATCAAAAGCATAAAATATCAATAAAAACTGATATTTGCCCAGCAACAACAAATACACTTTAAAATATGAATTACGATTTACTGATGACAACAAAATTAGTAAAGAGGGCCGTATAAGATATAAAATAAATTCCCTGTTGAAAACAAGCAAGCTATGATTTTCACGCATATGTCAATGTTGCATTTAATAGACTTTCTTTATCTTTTCGTACCAAAATGATTCTTACAAATGAAGAAGCATTTGATATGTTGGCAGTTTATTTTGAATGTATGAGAAATGTAACCGTTGCTGCTAGAGTGTATGTACTGCAGTACCCAAACAGACGGCATCACAGCAGAAGAATTTTTCTCCGACTCGCACACCGTGTGCGTACTACTGGAAATGTGAATCTTCCTGTGTACCGAAAACAGCGCTTAGGTAGAACATAGGAAAATGTTATTGATGTTTTAGCTTATGTAAATGTTAACCCTCATTCAAGCACCAGAGCTATAGCTAGAGACTTCGGTCTATGTCGAACCACCGTCCAAAATATTGAGTTTTTAGCCGAATATCGCACGTACAACCATCACTTACTAAGTATAGATAAGGACATGTCCGGATGCGGAAAGGGTGGTAAAGTGAAGGGAAAGGCGAAGTCGAGATCCAGCAGGGCCGGGTTACAATTTCCCGTGGGCAGAATTCACAGGCTATTACGGAAGGGTAATTACGCGGAGCGTGTGGGCGCCGGAGTTCCGGTATATCTAGCCGCCGCCATGGAGTATCTGGCCGCCGAGGTACTAGAGTTGGCCGGCAACGCCGCCAGAGACAACAAGAAGACCCGCATCATACCGCGTCACTTGCAGCTCGCTATCCGTAACGAGAAGTTGAACAAGCTGCTGTCCGGCGTGACTATCGCACAGGGCGGCGTTCTTCCCAACATTCAGACCGTGCTCTCGCCCAAAAAGACCAAGAAGAAGGCCTAATCATCTGCCTGCGTCGTCGTCTCGTTCCCGCGAAGGAAACCTAAAACTAAATTTTTTTTCGACGGGAGCGAGAGTAAAGATACACGGGGAGAACATCATCATTGAGAGAACACAGGTGACTACTTATTTATTAGTGCATGTTTTATTCGGTATTATAATGATAAAAATGTTTTAGTTTTTTTCGTTTGTCGTTATATGTTTATGTTCAGTTTCAATAAAACAACAAAAGATCTCGTTTATGCCGATAGACCCACAACAAGAGCTGACATGATTTAAAGAATACGACAGACAATACGAAGTATTTCAAGGGCAGAAATTGAAACTGCTGTTCTCTCCACCCGTCAGCGATTGATTTCATGCATTGAAAATGATGGACGACATTTGGAGCATCTAAGGCGACACTAATTACGTAGTTATTTATTTAAAGTTTTAATTGTTAGATTTAGCACATTATTATTTTATAATTTGTTCTCATTGTTAGTAGCGACAGCATTACATTTAAGTAATCTAGTGGCAACCATAACATTAGTATGATAACAGTTTAAATTACTGCAGACCAATGTAAGATCTTTTCATCCAGGCTAAATTTAATAATTTCCGTTAACGCGAACTAGCCTACTAGACGTTGGAAGAACAATTCCCGCCATTTACCTGTTTCTTACGATATCTCAGGATAGGAAAAAGATATCGACTTGCAGTTTTCACTGTTTTATTACTAATTTAGTCTACTTTTTAAAGGCCTACTTAAATTTTTATGCTTCCATTTAAAATTGTAAAGAGAAAACACAATATTAAAAAAATATTAAACAGCCCCTCTAGCATTTATGTTATTAATCAGATTGCTTCAAATTTACAAATTTTCTATTGTTTAACAAAAGCTCTTTCAAACAACATCAAGTTTATTAAAATCGGTCAAGCAGAACCTGAATTAAAGGCGTTTTTTCGTAACAAGGTTCCCACTCTCCCCCACCCCTTATTTGAAGAGATAGACTAAAGCTTGTCAAATAAAAAATATGCAGAATTTGTCGAGGAATCTGATTATAATATTTAATATGCCCCTTAATTAAGTAAATTTTGAAAAATTTTGCTTTTTAAAATTTTAACTGTCAAATACGCCCTCTAGCGGTGGACCTACAATTCTGAAAATAATTTCCAGGCGTTTCTCGAGGCCACTTTTCTTATAAAAAAATTTTTCCAGAACCTGTGCTATAATCCATTCCTGAGATATGGCCGACGGCCGTTCTTAGTTGGCCACCCGGTACTTTATGTATGCACCTTATTAAATTATAATGTATTCGTATCAGTAAAAATTAAAATAAAACAATTAATTATTCTATTTATTTATTTTGTATCAAAGAAAAAACTTTATTTATGATAAGTACAGGACTTTCAACAAATTATAACAAAAGGAATATTTCAATAAAATAAGATTGTATATAGGTACTTACGCTTCTCTCGCCCTTTTTAATATCACATTCCTATTTCTTGTTGGAACACTAACACTTTTTCTTGCTTTAGGCATTTTTAGACGCAATCACAAATTCACAACTGGTGTTTGATGGATGAGTATCGTTTGCAAAATGCTAGTACACTGATAGCAATCCCGTAATTGTCTACATTTTATTAGAATATTTGAGGAACAATAATCAATATGTAATTACGCAATATACTTAGGGTTAATTAAAGGGAAAGTTATTTAGCCATTTTCTACACCTAATTATATTACCTATATTTCTTTAAATTTAACATTGGATAATGAACTAATTAGAAAATAATAGGAATTTGTTGTTATGCAATTTATTTAAATAACACTTTATGTTGATTACGTGAATTAAAGAAAAGAATGAACTATGTTATACTTAAATGACACTCAACCTTCCCCACAACTATATACTTGAATTAACAAAAATACAATTGGTGACTGGTTTCGACAAGAAAATGTCATCTTCAGAGCTTCAAAATTACTTATATATAACGAAATATAACGCTAGATGTGCATAGTTAAACCGCCTAAGGCGTACATTTATAAATATCAAAATATGTATTGACCTACATATCATGAATAAAATTCAAGATTCCCTTTTACCTAAGATTCCATCAAAGAGAAATCTTCCGATTAAATAAATTGAACAAGCTAATGCATTGACAAGTTTAAACAAAGAGGCCTTGAAGAGGAAACTCTTGGGAACTTCTGCATTTAGTCTTCCTAAAATCACATGAAACTTATTGTATGAGATTTTTGTGTTGAATTAAAAATATTTTCAAAAATTTGTTTGGTGTCGCCATCATATTTTAAGTTATGTTGGCAGCATTGAACATCTAGATCTCAAACAGATCTAATATGCATGACAGTTGCCAGCAAATGTTCATGTAAAAAAAGTCAGTCGTGCCAATCTAAAAATGTGTGCGTTTTGCCAGCCTAGCACAAAGACAATCAGTCTCTGGACGATTTTGAGTATTGAAAAACTGTTCGAAATCACAAAAAATATTTTAATTAGTATGAAACAAGCTAAAATAGTATATTAAAAAACAAGTTTCATAAGACCAGTCTTGAAGCACGAATTCAAATTTTAAAAAACGTGTGCCCGTCTAGTAGTAAGCTACGTCGTGTTGGGCGAATGAGGTAGGATTGGATGAGATTAAGTGTTGCATCATAGTGGGACAGGTAAACAATGAAACTACTCAAATAGGAAGTAACGAGCTTTGCGCAATGATGATTCAACCGTTAATGTGCTAAATTGGGAAAGAACCACCAAGAAAATCCAATTTATTAATATATAAGTAATTGCACAAATACATTAATAGATCAAATAACAAAAAAAAACAATGAAAGGGTTCGATATATACCGAAACGCCATTAAATCAGGTTAAAGTGCGTACAAAATTACAAAATTAAGCAACAGAAGCAAAAATGAAAACTTACTACACAAACACAGAAAACAGAGTAGTCACACCCACAATTGTGTCATAAAACAGAGTAAAAATGGTGACACCAAACATGTGGCCCTTATACACCCAATCAGCCTTTAAGTTAACGCTAAAGTAAATAAGAAAATAATAATGCAGGTTAAGGTACACATAAAATAGGATAACAGTAAAATTAAACAGGTAAGAATAAATAGGCAAGGAATTTACACATAACAATTGTGTGGTTAATAAAAGCACAAAAATATACCTACGTACAATTACAATAAATTACATATATAAAACAAAAATCATTTCGTAGACAAACAATTCTAAATAAGCTGGCTGAATCAAAGACAACAAAGCAGCATCATTAAACAGCCTTGCTATGGTCAGGTACAAATAAATCATAACAAAGTGACCGGTAACCTACCCGCAAGTGACTACGATACAGACAACAGCATCCCTTACTCAGCTTACACGTTCATCTATACATCTCTACAATTAAATACAAGAAGAACGGGTTAGTTTAACAGTAACAATGCAATTCGAGGTGATTTTAAGGTCAACCGGACCCCCGTGTCTGTAAACCCTGGCATTGTTTTTAACAATTGGATCTATCTTTTCACGTTTGTCCACGCTTTACTACTTACACGGGAGAAAATATTAGTAAACAGTCAAATACAAGCAATGAGGAAGAGTACTGTACTGTACTGTCTGACGCGGAGTCCTTTTCAGCTGAATGAGCATGCTTGCGTACTTAAAGAGAAACTTCTTACAAGGCAATGAGTGATTTTTAATAGGTTACATAGGCTTGGTGAATTGCTTACTGCGAACTTTAATTTACATAAAATACCTGCTTACGTTTGAATATAATCCTTTAATTAATCACTTGATAACCAATACTTAACGAGTTAAGATACGCCGTTTAAACTCAAGACGGTAACGATTATGTATAGATATCTTGTTTACACGCTCGTTTATTAAACCTCTAATATTTAACGATACGTTTATTTACACGGCCATTTTAATTTTGTGAAAAACTTACATTAAAACCAACACAAAAAAAACAAATTCGCATTTTTAGTTTTACTAAAATGGAAACGGTAAAATTTTTATAGACAGAACGGTTTCTTTTTCTTTTCAATGCTACAATGAGGGTTTTGAATCAAACAATCAGATCGACCCCACTGAATCGAACCTTTATCTGCAACTAGCGGTCCTTACTCCCCAAATCCACCCCCGTATTTAAAAGACAACAATTATTAGTAGAGAATATTTTCATATTTATTACTAAAAGAAGTATTAATTTTTAAAATATGCACTCGCACGTAACAAACTACATCTATGTCTCGAATTTTGATTTGCGGTATGTTCCGATGTAATTCATTACTAACTGCGACGATTTACCCCAACAGTGTGTGTATAGAAATTTTCAAACGATTCGTCACGGTCTTTTGGTAAAGACAGTTTTAACAGAACACCTGTTTTCTACCCCAACACATGTTTTTCTTTTTCTTTTCAACCCTTAGTCAAACATCAGTTACATAAAATAAAATATCCCGAAAACATGATCAAATTACGACTTATTACCAAGATATTTAAACCCATTATCTTTTCTATTTGAAAATGTTTATTACAATAACAAAATTTTCTCAATCCGCTACCTAAAATATGTATTAAAGAATCAAAATGGAAGTAAATTAGAAAAAATACTCTTAAAACCTTTACACGACTTATTTTGGCAATAAAATGTTTTGGTTAATTTGAGACAAGTTGTTGCTAAGTTATTTTACGGTAACGGACTAAAATTAATATTAATTAAGTAAAAAGTAAAAGTAAAAGATTATAGACAACTTATTTTAGAAATACAATTATTAAAAGGGCACTAGTCATGAATATCCTACTTTTGCTTTATATTAACCCAGATATGCCCACTGTCCTTTTTAAAGGCTTTCAGTACAAATTGTAGTAATTTTCTAAAGATGGGGCTATAAGTATCTTATTCCAAATATCACTTCCCGGTCACGTTTCGCTATTTTCACCGGTTAGTTAGCTTCTTACATCTTAGTCCACGTATATAAAAAAAATTGTAATGGCTGATGTTTGCAATCTAGGACTTGTAGGGTAAGTATGTTGTATTATATTGTAATTATTTATAAATTTTAAGATATATGTATTCGAAATATATAATTTTAACGGCACGCTATCAAAAGTGAGGTTATATTATTTTGAACGCGCATTAGTGATGCATAAATATGAGTGTACTTGCAAAAGACAGTGGGCAAATTAACACATTTTTTCTTCATTGTAGTGGTTTCACTCTACATAAGCTGTTACGTGCTGTGGAAAAGACGATTATGTTCCTAGTGGCGATAGTGTTCAAATAAATGTTACGATTGATTAAAAACAACAAACTGTTTAATACATAACTATGTATATATAACACCCCTAAAAAGTAAATAGTAAATAGTGTAATAAACAACTCCGCCTGTCTTCCACGAACGCCTGCACCAGAATGAGTTGTCGTGCTTCCTCCTTGCTGTACTATCACCCGGTCTATATCTTCCAAACGCGTCCCTCGCGCCACTTTCTTTTCCCGCGTAACATATTCACCTCAAAATGAAGGTTGAGACACTGATGAGAATTCAGGCAATGAGGACGAAGTAAATATAAAAATTTGCCAGGTAGGCAACTTCTCGCTGAGGCTGAAATAAATGAAATACAATCTGATGAAGGATAGGAAGAAGAAGGTCTTATTACATTGTCACAACTTACCCAGAAGGCACCTGTAAGTTATGGAATTGAAACTTATAGATGGACAACAGGTAATTTGAACAATACTTATGTCAATTCGGAATGGCCACAAATCAGAACGGTTGTTAACAATAATTCACCATCGGAGCTGTTCGAACTTTTTCTATACGCTTCCAATAAGAATAGAAAAGCAGATATAACGACCGAAGAAATCAAAACCTATTTTGGCATATTGCTTCTTAGTGGTTACAATCCGCTTCCACGACGCAGAATGTACTGGGAAAATTCGAAACACACTCACAATGATACAGTTTCAGAGGCAATGTCTAGAAATCGATTCGAGCATATCCTAACTAATCTCCATTGCTGCGGCAATAATAGACGGATGAATCTGATCGGTTCACCAAAGTAAGACCTTTTGTTTTGCAAAATTAACCAACGATTTTTGGAGTTTGCACCAGTAGAACAAAACCATTGTGTTGACGAAGCCATGGTGCCATATTTTGAGCAGCTTATTAGAGAAAAGCGTTTGCGGTATGGCTACAAACATCGGGTTGGTGCTACTTCAAGAGGGTATAAGGTTTGGTATGAACCGTACCAAGGTGCAAAATCAGAAATAAAACAGTGCTATAAGTCACTGGGTTTGGGTCTATCTGTAGTACTTCAGTATGTTGACATTTTGCTATCGTCATTTTCTGCCATATTGTGTGTTCCTCGACAATTTTTTTACAACTCTTCCCTTATTGGATGAGCTCACAAAACGAAAATTATAACCGCAGGTACGATTCGAAAAAATAGAGTAAAGTACTACCCATTACTCCCAGATGCTGCAATGAAAAATAACCGCGGTTCATATGCATCCAGAAATATAATACATTAATAGAGGCGTCTACAGAAATGATCAAAATATTGGTCTGCATAGAGTAGGAGTAAGGGGGAAAAATGGTATTTTCCCACTATAGCACAGGTTTTGGATGCAGCTCGTGATAAACTAGACCACCTTTCGTTCAGAAGACAAGTAGCTCTTTCGCTTATTCAAGCTAACGTAAGTGACAGAGCAAAAGATTTGGGGATGGGTGTAGGTGAGCGTGGGTATGTACGGGTGCGCGCGCGCGCCTGTGTGTGTGTATCTGTATGTGTGGATATATGCTAGTATCCACGATAACTTCCGAACGAAAATACCTACGTACTTTTTTTTGTATTTAAGCTTTTTTTCATTTGACTTAGAGCTGATTAGATTTTGGGAAAAATCCAGCGGCGGAGAGGGGGGGCAGTTTTTTGTTTTTATCAAATATTTCTAAAACAGCCGCATATTTCAAAGATATAAAAAACCTACATATAGATCTTACAAATATCGATTAATTATGTTCTATGTAATTTTTTGATACTACGCGTAATTTAGCGGCAAAAAAATTCCTAAAGTAGAATTTAAGTGTTAGTTAATTTTATAAGAAAAAGTGTAGACGTATTTTTTAAAGAAAATTTAATTCTACATGAAGTTTTTTAATATAATGCTAGGTAAGTCAAAAAATTAATTAAATGTGAATGAAAATGGTTATACTGCATTATAGATATCTTTGGAATTTTTTTTTAAGGTAACATGTATATATTAATAACTATGGGACAAGTTTTAAACGTCATTCTGACAGATTATTTTTTTTTGTTTTACAATGTTGCCTGTTTATACGTTCATAGAAAAAAAAAGGAAAAGGCCACGTATTTCATTCCCTCCCCAGGGGGTAGGGCGGGCTGCTCGAGCTTTCCGAGCTCCTTCAGCCACAATCATGGATTCCCAGCATACATACATTACGTATATATGCATGGTGGGATTAAGGATGGGTGTGGTCAGGATAGGATCGGAAGGAACGGAGTTAGGGTTCTGAGGGGGAAAATACTACCCCAGCATTCGCCTAAGCAGCCGCACATGGTGTGCATATACGCAGTGACCATGCCGCTACATGTGTATGAGGAAAACCCCATGAAAAAACCTCATACAAGGTAGACGGTAACGGGAATCGAACCCATTACCTCCCGAATGCTAAGCAGATCGTGTCACCACTACGCCACCAGCTCGGTATACGTTCATAAGAACGTATAAAAGAGAGGTTGCATAGTTACCTTAAAAAATGGTAATTCAAATTATTTCATTTCAATTTTTTAATCTACGTTAGTGTCATTATGACATATTTATTATCTTCATTTGGGTGTCATTATGGCCTTCATAATAGCACCCAGTGCCATTATGAACTCATAATAACACACAAATTTTAAAATAAAAAACAGACAAAAAGAAAGTTAGTTACTACTTTTATATTCATTATAAAATCTTTACTAACATTTATTTATTGTAAACATTAATTATAAAACCTGTACAATTTTTTTAATTCAGTCCAGTCGAAGACAAATGAGCTGAATTTGTAGAAAGAAGGGCCATCAGTGCATGAAACTCATGTAAAGCACATAATTGAATGCAAATAATGACGTTGTCAAAGTAAAAATTGCAACAATCAACAAGCGCGGTTACTATAACATCGACTAATATGGTCACTTAATAATTTTGAATTTTTATTTACAAGAACGTTTCTGATATCGTAAACAAATCGAATCTATGCAAAGAAAATCTATTTGGACTGGCGTAGATTATTAAATTTTGAATGATGCACGTTCGATATGAACTTCATAATGAAACTTGTGTAAATAACTATACACTCGTTTCATTATGACGTTCATATCGAACTAGTATCATTAATAACTATAAGTTAGCATCTAGATGTCTAATTAACCTTTGTCAGACATGAAGTTTTAAACATCTGTTTGACATAGATTATTGTTTTGGTTTTTACAATGTTGCCTGTTTTCGTTATGAACGTACAAAAGAAGTTGCATACATACTCCTTTAATAAAATTGGTATTATTAGGTTTAGTTTCAAACTCCATAGTTATGTGTCACGCCACCGAAGGCGCTGGTGATTTTATATTTAGTGACTTTAGTCAAGCAACATTTAACCACCATAATACCCTAAGGCACGGTGTTTATTTAACCTTATTCTTTCTGTTAAAATGATGTAAAATGATTATTACTTATATGTGTATTGTATAAATAAATATAAATACGTGTTTGAATAGATTAAATTTTGTTATTTTTATAATATTAATTTACGTTTGACGAATTTAATATTATGGAAGTTAAATGTTTTAATACTTTTAGGCCCATTTGTACCACCTCGGTTTTAAACTGAGGTGATGCAAACGGGCCAGTTCTTATATATTCACAATAAATTATTTGAATATGCGCGAATGGTAGGAGTCGTGTACATATCTATCCCCTCACTTATCTATGTTTATAATGTTGCGTATTTGCGTAATTAAATTATAATTGTATAATTATCCTAAAAAAATGTTATTAAAATTATTATACTTTAATCTTTATAACTCTAAACAATAAATTTGTTTTCGTTGTTTTTCAAATTGGGTGTTTGAGTTATTAACTTACATTACTTTTGCATCCGCTGCGAGGGGATGCAAAGACTTTTGCAGCCGCTGGTGGAAATGTCAAACTTTAACGTTGTCAGGTGGAGTTTAAAATGTCATTTTCTATTGACGTCTGAAGAAAAAAGTGTATATTATAATTCATATACTTAGTTATGTTAGTAAATACAATATTATGGAAGCTACATGTTTTAATACTTTTAGACCCATTTCCACCACCTCGGTTTTAAACTGAGGTGATGCAAACTGGTCAGTTCTTATACATTCACAATAAATCATTTGAATATGAATTTTAAAATTCCCGCCTGTCCTTCATTAGCGCTCAGGTGACGTAATACACAAGTAATTTATTAAAACTGCTCGAATGGTAGTAGTCGTGTACATATCTATCCCCTCACGTATCTATGTTCATAATGTTGCGTATTTGCGTTATTAAATTATATTTGCATAATTATCCCAAAAAAATGTTATTAAAATGATTGTACTTTAATCTTTATAATTCTAAACAATAAATTTGTTTTCGTTGTTTTCCAAATTGGGTGTTTGAGTTATTAACTTACATTACTTTTGCATCCGCTGCAAGGGGATGCAAAAGACTTTTGCAGCCGCCGGTGAAAATGTCAAACTTTTCGTTGTCAGGTAATAAATACAATATTATGGAAGTTACATGTTTTAATACTTTAGCACCACCTCGGTTTTAAACTGAGGGTGCAAACGGGCCAGTTCTTATACATTCACAATAAAGCATTTGAATATGAATTTTTAAAATTCCCGCCTGCGCTTCATTAGCGCTCAGGTGACGTAATCCACAACTAATTTATTAAAACTGCGCGAATGATAGGAGTCGTGTAACATATCTATCCCCTCACTTATCTATGTTTATAATGTTGCATATTTGCGTAATTAAATTATAATTGCATAATTATCCTAAAAAAATGTTATTAAAATTATTGTACTTTAATCTTTATAACTCTAAACAATAAATTTGTTTTCGTTGTTTTCCAAATTGGGTGTTTGAGTTATTAACTTACATTACTTTTGCATCCGCTGCAAGGGAATGCAAAAGACTTTTGCAGCCGCCGGTGGAAATGTCAAACTTTAACGTTGTCAGGTGAAGTTTAAAATGTCATTTTCTATTGACGTCTGAAGAAAAAAGTGTATTAGAATTCATATACTTAGTTATGTTAGTAAATACAATATTATGGAAGTTACATGTTTTAATACTTTTAGACCCATTTCCACCACCTCGGTTTTAAACTGAGGTGGTGCAAACGGGCCAGTTCTTATACATTCACAATAAATCATTTGAATATGAATTTTTAAAATTCCCGCCTGCGCTTCATTAGCGCTCAGGTGACGTAATCCACAACTAATTTATTAAAACTGCGCTAACGGTATGAGTCGCATACATATCTATCCCCTCACTTATTTATGTTTATAATGTTGCATATTTGCGTAATTAAATTATAATTGCATAATTATCCTAAAAAAATGTTATTAAAATTATTGTACTTTAATCTTTATAACTCTAAACAATAAATTTGTTTTCGTTGTTTTCCAAATTGGGTGTTTGAGTTATTAACACATTACTTTTGCATCCGCTGCAAGGGAATGCAAAGACTTTGCAACCGCCGGTGGAAATGTCAAACTTTAACGTTGTCAGGTGAAGTTTAAAATGTCATTTTCTATTGACGTCTGAAGAAAAAAGTGTATTAGAATTCATATACTTAGTTATGTTAGTAAATACAATATTATGGAAGTTACATGTTTTAATACTTTTAGACCCATTTCCACCACCTCGGTTTTAAACTGAGGTGGTGCAAACGGGCCAGTTCTTATACATTCACAATAAATCATTTGAATATGAATTTTTAAAATTCCCGCCTGCGCTTCATTAGCGCTCAGGTGACGTAATCCACAACTAATTTATTAAAACTGCGCTAACGGTAGGAGTCGCATACATATCTATCCCCTCACTTATTTATGTTTATAATGTTGCATATTTGCGTAATTAAATTATAATTGCATAATTATCCTAAAAAAATGTTATTAAAATTATTATACCTCAATCTTTATAACTATAAACAATAAATTTGTTTTCGTTGTTTTTCAAATTGGGTGTTTGAGTTATTAACTTACATTACTTTTGCATCCGCTGCGAGGGGATGCAAAGACTTTTGCAGCCACCGGTGAAAATGTCAAACTTTAACGTTGTCAGGTGAAGTTTAAAATGTCATCTTTTATTGACGTCTGAAGAAAAAATTGTATATTAGAAAATACTTACTTATGTTAGTAAATACAATATTATGGAAGTTATATGTTTTAATACTTTTAGACCCATTTGCACCACCTCGGTTTTAAACTGAGGTGGTGCAAACGGACCAGTTCTTATTATTTCACAATAAATCATTTGAATATGAATTTTTAAAATTCTCGCCTGCGCTTCATTAGCGCTCAGGTGACGTGATCCACAACTAATTTATTAAAACTGCG
Organism: Vesta saturnalis; assembly: GCA_036346205.1. Classification (NCBI taxonomy): domain Eukaryota; kingdom Metazoa; phylum Arthropoda; class Insecta; order Coleoptera; family Lampyridae; genus Vesta; species Vesta saturnalis. The sequence continues at coordinate 698,626 of JARFJB010002080.1, read as the reverse complement.
CGAATGGTAGGAGTCGTGTACATATCTATCCCCTCACTTATCCATGTTTATAATGTTGCATATTTGCGTAATTAAATAATAATTGCATAATTATCCTAAAAAAATGTTATTAAAATTATTGTACTTTAATCTTTATAACTCTAAGCAATAAATTTGTTTTCGTTGTTTTCCAAATTGGGTGTTTGAGTTATTAACTTACATTACTTTTGCATCCGCTGCGAGGGGTTGCAAAGACTTTTGCAGCCGCCGGTGAAAATGTCAAACTTTAACGTTGTCAAATATTTTCATGTTTCTGAAATGGCGGCTAGGGGGCGTAACTACAATCTTGAATCTAAAAAAGTGATGTTTCTGTGAATTCTGCTATATTAACCTAATAAATAAATAACTGATCTTTGAAGTCGAGGATAATCTGAACTTTTTTTTTTGGCACTTTTTGACATATCTATAAAAATAAGGTGATGGGGGGTACTCAAAGGTTTCCTTAAATCACCCCCCGTATCTTCGAAACGGCTAATTCGATTTTAACAAACTTGGGCGCGTTGAAAAGAGCTTTTCTTGAGCTACAAACGTTAAAATAATTTTTATTAGTTTCACATGTCGTCGCTAGAGGGCCTTGTTCGACATTCCGGCAGAACCGGTTAATTTTCGCAAAAAAATTAAATGCATTGGTATGACTTTTTTTCATGAACAAGTAGCTAAGTGATGCCTAAACAAGCTCGCGAAAACCGCATCTCGATATCTCGTTCCTAACTTAAAATATCGACCCAAGAAAACTTTATACGAAAATTTTCATTTTTTTTTAACTATATCGGCCAAAGAAAATCCCTTAAATTTTAATTTTTTTTTAACTATATTTTTCTGGAATTGTTTCTATTATGTAAGTTATGGCCCTAAAAACGACCGATTTAAAGGAGGAAGGTTTGTAATGCCACTGTAAATTCTCGAAATGCTGACCATCACTCTGTGCATTGCTGAGGTCTCTTATGGGTAGACATAAATGCAGCTTCAATTTCGGTTCTGAATAGGTTACCTAGAAATTGCGATTTTAAATGTTGGTAAATTTATACACCAGAATAAAATCACCCTTTTTGAAATTACTACGGGCAAGTAAGCAATGCTAAAAGTTATACGAAAGGCCTATTTTTTGCTTGTTTAAATGCATATTCACTATGGATATATACAAAAAGTACAATTAATAGAAGCAGGCAATGGAAACAGATACCTAAACAAAACATACATAATCCTCAAATTGTCAATAGTTGTCAATACTTTCGCGTTACTTTGAGCAATTTTTGTGCTTTTAAAATGCGTTTTACGAATAATGAAGCTGTTGATATGCTTCCGGTTTATTTTGAATGTCGCAGTAGCTAAAAGAGTTTACGCAGCTCGATATCCAAATCGGCGTCCTTGCGATGTAAGAGTTTTCCCCGATTAGTGGCGAGCTTACGAGCCAATGGTAGTTTTCGGCCTACGTTTCAACGGCAAAGAATTGGAAGAACACAAGAAATATTAACCGTGTACTGGGCTATATTGAAGGAAATCCTCATGTTAGCACAAGAGCATTATCCACTGAGTTGGGCATATCACGAACAACGGTTCAAAATATTTTGAAGGACCATATGTAAGTTCTTATGGCCATCAAAATATATAGGTATTCGTTTATACTTTTTTTAATTACTTTAAGAATGCACCCATATCGTGTCGTTTTGCATCAGGCCTTGAAAGAGGAAGATTTTGATCGAAGGTTAGACTATTGCCATTGGATGTTAGGCATGATACGCGAAAATAGAGAATTTTTATTTCAAATTCTTTGGACCGATGAAGCCACCTTCAGTAGTGACAGGAGAGTCAATCTGCACAATATGCATTATTGGTCTGCAGAAAATCCTCATTGGTTGCGTGAAGTTCAGCGCTTACTGGGAGGCAGAATTATTGGGCCATATTTTTTCGAGCAACCCCTAAATGACAATGTATTTCTTGACTTTTTGGCCAATCAATTACCGTTGTTGTTGGAAGATGTGCCTCTGGAAACAAGGCAAAAGTTGTTTTGCAGTTGGATGGTTGCCCAGCACATTTTACTATTAATGTGCGAGAGCATATTAATTCAGTCTTTTAACAGCGGTGGATTGGAAGAGGAAGTCTGTTTCCGTGGCCTCCGCGATCGCCAGACTTAACTTGCCTCGATTTTTATTTATGGGGCGCTTAAAGGACATCGTGTTTCGAACTCAACTTACTACTAGAGATTATATGAAAAACCGAATTCGTAACGCAATACGTAACATACCGAGAGCCGAAATTGAAGCTGCAGTTTTGTCTAGTCATAAGAGGCTTCAGCAGTGCATAGGGCGTGTTCGTCAGCATTTCGAGCGTTTAGGGGGCATTACAGACCTTCCTCCTTTAATTCGGTCCTTTTTAGGGCCACAACTTACATAATAGAAACAATTCCAGAAAAATATAGTTAAAAAAAAAATGAAAATTTTCGCATAAAGTTTTCTTGGGTCGATATTTTAAGTTAGGAACGAGATATCGAGATGCGGTTTTCGCGAGCTTGTTTAGGCATCATTTAGCTAATTGTTCATGAAAAAAAGTCATACCAATGCATTTAATTTTTTTGCGAAAATTAACCGTTTCTGTCGGAATGTCGAACAAAGCTCTCAAGCGACGACGTGTGAAACTAGCAAAACTTCAAATATTATGACATTTGTAGCCCAAGAATAGCTCATTTCAACGCGCCCAAGTTTGTTAAAATCGGCTTAGCCGTTTGGAAGATACAGGGGTTATTTGAGGAAACCTTTGGATACCCCCCACCACTTTATTTTTATAGATACGTCAAAAAGTGCCAAACAAAAAAAGTTCAGATTATCCTCGACTTTAACGATCAGTTATTTTTTTATTAGGTTAATATAGCAGAATTCACAGAAACATCACTTTTTTAGATTCAAGACTGCAGTTACGCCCCCTAGTGGCCATTTCAGAAACTTGAAAATATTTTCCAGGTTTTTGTATTGGCCATTTTAGTAAAACTTTTTTTTGCGCAAGCCTCTACGATGGATAGTTTCCCAGATACAGTACCTCGCATTCTTAGTTGGCCACCCTGTACATATCTATCCCCTCACTTATCTGTGTTTATAATGTTGCATATTTGCGTAATTAATTTATAATTGCATAATTATCTTAAAAAAAATTATTTCATTTGTTTTAATTTCCAATTTGTAGGTTGGAAGGTTGTGTGATGTTCCACACCAGATATTTTGTATTGTTTTTGAGGTCACATTCTAGTAAAATTTTGAGAAAATACATTGATATCCGATTTTTTATCCGCTGAGCGGAGGTTATAATTGACGTCTTAATTTAGCCATTAAATTTTAATTAATTTTGTTAAATCACAATAAAAATGTTAAGGTACAAGCAATCAATTAACTTTTCAAATATTTGTTTAACCTCGCTTTTTAATGATCTTTTTCATAAGCCAAAGCACAATATTTTTTCTTTTTGTTACTGAAAGTCTGTCCTAATTAAAAGGAAACCTAAAACTGAAATTATACACACCCCTTTTCCTATAATAATAAATGTTTACACGGTGTCTACTTTCCGTCGAAACTTATACAATATTAACTTCATCATAATCCTATCTATTTATAAGGTATGACATTAAGTATGCGTTAAATAAATAAATATAGATAAAATTCATCGTCTGAATTGAAATTAAAATAAATAAATGATAGGATAGAAGATTGATGGCGTAATAATTAAGACACACAATAAAAACCCTATCATTTTTATTACTCGACTTTTCTAACCTTTTCTGAATTATCAAACAAATTCCTAAACCCTAAAAAAATAATAATGCTGTTCTTGTTTCTGTGTTTTAATGAATGCATTTATTTGAACACAAAGTTACTTCTGAAGTTGATGTCGAGAGACATCTGGTGTCCAAAATAATGGAAGAAAAGGGGATTTGCAGGGACATCGATTAGCGATATTTGCATTGTTTAAATATGTATGGTAATGATGGTAATCATAAAAAAGTCAATAATCGCATGGAATGTGCTAGTTATGAGATGGGAATGTATGAGTAAGCTGAATACATGAAGAATGCAAAAAAGTGTAAAACCGTAAAATTTGTTAAAAGAGTTTAACGGGATGTTCGTGACCGAACCCGATTCAACCGAAATAAAATTAATTGCTAAAGAGATGATTCATACTTGATATTGCATAAATCATTATTTATCTCTTTACAGAAAGGGTTTAAGGAATTAGTCGTAAAACGGCACTCTTTAAAGTCTGACAATTTTATAGCGTTTTAAAAAATATGATTGCATTTTATGTGAATTACTGCTCATCAATATGTATAGTTTTTAATCGTTTTTTAACACATGGTTAAAGAAATTGCATGGGGCCTCTTTTAATAACAAGACTAAACGTAATTAATGATGCGTACTTAATTGTCATTAAACATTTAAAAATTGACGAAATTTGGTCACTTTTTTTTTAATTATACGGATATTGGATAAAAATCCGTAAGCGTATTAGATGGCCCCCCGTAAGCAACACCTTGTATGTAGGTCGAACGCTATTAATTGTTAGCTCTTGGCTATCGAGGAAATCCATTTTGCCGCGAACCCAACGAAAGAATTGTAAATATTGATTTTGGACAACATTCGGCCCAAATGTTGAGCAACACTCTTGGGCTACAAAATTTAGCTCTTGGCCATCGAGGCAATCCATTTTGCTTCGACATCAATGAAATTGGTGTAGATTTTGACCAACACTCATAGACTACCGAATTTGGCTCTTTTCATCGAGCGAATTAATTTTGTCGCATCCACAACGAAATAGGCATATCAATATGGTTTTTGGACCTAATTCATTTTTTTTATGATTGTGGACCTGAACAGGCTAAATTTGGCCTATCGTGCTAAAGCACTCAGGAACACTTAGTAGGATGGATAGAGGGGTAATGAATTGCCAATAGATGTCTATGAACAGCTACCTTAAATTTTCTCATATCATAAGTAAGAGGAAAACAGGAACTAGGAGATCATTCCAGAGTTTAGAAGTCATGTAGAAAAATGTGGATTGCGCCCGTTTGGTACGACAAGTGGAGATTTGTACTGCATACTGATGATGTGAATGAGCGAACCGAGTGTTTTTCGCAAAGATAGCCCGAGATGGTATCAAAGAATATAATTCAGCAGCACAATAGCCGTTGTAATAACGATAATACAAAGAAAGAACTGAAAACATCCTTCTATACTCAAGGGACTGTATGTGAGAAGTTGAGGACGGGTCATTTATAAGCCTAATGGCTCTCTTTTGAATACGATCAACGATATCGAGAGCGTATTGGGGAGCAACTAACCCAGAGGTGAGAATTATATTCCAGATGAGGCCTAATTTGGGCCTTATACAGCAGAAGGCGTTGTCGAGAGGTAAAGTACTGCTTAGATCTGTACAAAAAGCCTATTTTACGAGCAGCTGTTTTGTCATACCCAACAGAATAATAGAGTCTGAAAACTTAAGAACTGAGCCATTCATACTTACAACAGGAAATGATCGATCTTTTTTGGCGGACACAGGCAACACTGAGTTTTGTTAGCATTAAATTTAACTAGATTATTGCTTCCCCATTCGAGAATACGTTGAATGTCTTTGTTGATTGAATTTGCCATTTCAGCTTTAATTTCTTGATTTGACATAGAAGGTGGATTATCACTATGAGTAGACTGAGATGAACTACAGTGAAGAGTGCTATCGTCAGCAAACCAATGGATGGGGTTAGTTGTTGAAGAAATAAGGTCATTTATGTACAGCAGAAAAAGTGTAGGCACTATAACGGATCCCTGTGGTACGCCCGCGTTAATGCTAACTTCTTTTGAAAAAAGCCATCAACTACGACACATATTCGTCTTTTATCAAGGAAACTAGAAACCCAGTTGATGAGCGTATCATTTAACCCAAACGAGGTCAGTTTGGCAAGTAAACACTTATGCCAAGCTTGGTCAAATGCCTTTGAGATATCTAAAGCTACAACTGTTTCACCGGACTGCTCTACTGTATTGTTCCAAACTTGGGTCACATATGAAAGAAGATCGCCTGTTGAACGACTTTGTCTAAACCCATATTGGTGTTCACTAAGGAGTTTGTTAGTTTCAAGGAACGTGAGCAGTTGCTGATTGATGGCTTTTTACATGATTTTAGACAAAATAGAAGTGATGGCAATTGGTCGGTAGTTTGAGGGATCGATCTTATCGCCTTTTTGGGAATAGGTTGAACATTTGCTAACTTCCATGATGAAGGAATTCCCAGAAGACATAGAAATCGTATAGAGCTTAGATAGGACTGGTACTAGTTCGGGGAACATTTTTTAAGACAATAGCTGGGATACCGTCTGGGCCAGTCGCCTTATTGAGATCAAGCCTACTGATGATCGATTCCAAGAGCTTGTACCGAAAATGAATTGGTTTCATAACGTATGAAGAAGAGTTGACTAGGGCACATCTTTTCCAGAATCATTGAGACACGAGTTTGATGCAAACAAATCCACAAAAACGTTGGCTTTGTCTACAGAATCAGCAACTACCGATCCGTCAATAGATGTCAGAAATGAAGATGTTCGAAAGTTTTGCTAATGGCTTTTGCTAAAGACCAAAATTTACGATTGCCTAAAGGAGATGTAGCTAGTTCATTGCATTTTCGTTGTTCGAACAACTTTTTAGTTTTAGTGATTTCACTTTTGGAGATATTTCTAGCACCAACGTATTCTGCGTGACTGTCGACCGATTTATTAGATTTACATTTAATGTAATATTTATTTTTAAAGATATTGCATCAGCACAAGCCTTATTGAACCAGGGTTGAGAACGTGAATGATCTATACGGTACTGTTTTTGGGAATGTATAACTCCATTCCCATGAGGATGACTTCAGATACTGAAAGAGCGATGTCCGAAGAAGAGGACGACTTAAAACAATATTCACGCCATGGAAAGGTTGCAAAGAAATCCGTAAATCACTCCATCGAGCTGACTTAAAACACCAAAATACTGATAATCATGCGTCACAGGATTTCTTTCTTGGTCATCGAGGAAATCTGTCACGTGTACAAAGATACTGATGCACAAACTAGGAAGTGTCGTGGCCCTTTTAAGATAGGCTGTAGCTCGGCCTCTTTGGAAAGCACCTGGATGCGTGGTCGTTGGGTATGCTCTTGTGTAGCCCTCAAATCAAGAAAAGATAAAGGCACAGTTAAGATGATGGTCACAGTTAAAATAAAGAAAAGAACGCTGATCTGAAAGAGGACAGATTAATTAAGTATACGAGATAATAACACACACATAAGAAATATTGGCCGTCCAACACGAATTTTCCTTTCATACAGGCATCAGCTCAAAAGGAACAAAGTAGCTTCACAAATCAAATTAATCGATAGTGTAATATCGAACAATTGTATCTACAACAGAACATAATCCCCCAAATATGTACAAATATTAATTCCTCCAGGAGAGTCCTGCGATAATGTTATAGAAACGACAAAAATAAAAAAAATAACTTTACCTAATAGTAATAATACACCGCGTACCTTTTTAGTGCTTTAGTAAAGTAAACTGAATACAAATAAAATTTTAATAATGAACATGAATTAACTCAACTAGCAGTATCAGTGATTCAGCAGGAGACGCCGTCACACTGAATTTGCTAGAATAAAGCAACAAAAAAACTTGCCGTAAACATAAGCGACAAGTAAAAAATAAATCGTTAAAAAATAAGACGCACGTGGTTTCAGGAAGACCTCTCCTTAAAAAAACTTGATCTGCGCCAATCTTATCCTAACCAGATGCCCCCAAATAATTTTTATTAACTTGATAGAACTAACTAGACAATGCACTGTATAAATCTATGGTAACCCCAAAAAGGTAGATGCATTTAAGTATTGAATGCTTAAATTTACCCATAATCAAAATAATCCTCAGATATAACGTGTGTGAAGAAAATCTACATTTATGATTCATTGACTGAAAAGGAAAAGGCCATGCGTTTCATTTCCTCCCCAAGGAGGAGGGCGGGCTCCTTGGGCTTTCCAAGCTCCTTCAGCCACATTCATGTATTCCCAACATAAATACCTTAAATACGTGTGCATAGTGGGATTAAGGATAGATATTGTTAGGATAGAATCGGAAGGAACGGGGTTAGTGTTTCGAGGGGAAGGTACTATCCCAGCATTCGCCTAAATAGCCGCACATGGTGTGCGTATGCGCAGTGACCATGCCGATATATGTGTATGAGGAAAACTCCCTGAGAAACCTCATACAAGGCAGACGGTAACGGGAATCGCACCCATTACCTCCCGTTACCACAACTACACTAGCTCGACTGAAGGCTTCATCACATAAAGCTAAATTAACAGTTAAGTAAATACTGGGCTATTATCAGCTTTTGATAAATCGAATTATAACTTGAGCTTTTACACATAAAGCGGTAAGCACAAGCGGAATAAAAACCAAATATACAAATAGACTAGCGTACATTAAAATTCTAGTATGGATCGTCCTGTCTTCTTGACGCGGTAGTTGTGATGTTATAACGACAACTTGGTATGTATTACATGTAGATTTGACAACAACCTACTGTGCATACGGTGTTGCTAATAATGATAATGACAGCAAAATAAATAGGGCTTTACCGAAGCCGGTTATTGAATTCATAGACAAGAACCTTGAGTAAGTAGCATAAAATGTTTACAGCTTGTACACCTATACTGAGTAATGTTTATTAAATCGTATCTAGGACACTTCACAAGTAACAGCTATAGGTACGTACAGTTGCTACATGATACCAAAAGCCATGTAGAAACAAAAAAACAATATACTTTACAGTTAAAGTACCCTTCAACAGCTGGAGGAATATTTCCCCACTTCGTAACAGTTGGTAGGTTCAGTGTATAGAAGTGAGTGATAAACATTCGATTGTCGTTAATTGCTTGGTTTTCCATGGCTCAGTCACGCAGTAAAAAACAAAACGTAGTTTACTATTAACCTAGTTGTGTCGGTTGTATCCAAAAATCTTACGTGGTTTAAGTTCCCGTATATTAGATAGAGAATAGGTCAAGGACGATGAAATCCTTCGGCGCGTAGTCGTGGTATACATACCCTTTCTCGCTTTGGTAATCAGTACTGAAGGAGTGTAATACTAGCATGTTTATGAATCCAGATTTCGGAATGAAGAGGTGAATACAAACCTATCAAAAAAATCTCGAAAGAAAGGAAAGGTCACTTACTTTTTAAGGAAATTCAAATCTCTTGCCGCGACAACAACGAAATTGGGATATAAATCCAGATTTTGGGCAACATTGAGTAAAAATGTTGACATACATTAATAAACTTTAGCTCTTGGTCATCGACAGAATCGATTTTGTCGCGTCCACAACGAAACTGGTTTATCAAAATGGTTTTGGGTCAAATTCGGTCTAAATTCGTGGATCACAAAATTTAACCCTGGGTCATCCAGAAAATCCATTCTGGGCAATATTCGACAGAAACATTGACACTCTGAGCTTAACCCTCGGTCTTTGAGGTCTTTGAAGGAATCTGTGTGAACATAGACTTGGGGCATCATTCAACTCAAATACTGACTGATATTCATGGGCCACAGAATTTTGCTCTTGGCGGAAGAAAGATTTTCTTTTACCGCGCCCCTAACAAAAATTGTGTATGCATATATATTTTAAGCTTCATCAAATGTTGAAAAACACTCACTTAGCTCTTGGTCATCGAGCTTAGCTATTTTGTCCCGACTCCAACAAAATTGGTGTGGAAATCTGGATTTTGCCCCAAATTCAGCGACCAATGAATGCTTGTTGGCATTTGAGCCGGTTGTTGCCCAAATCTATATTTATATATCAATTTCGTCTGGAGTTGCGGCAATTGAATTAAGTTTGTTCAAAAAACTATTTTAAAACACCAATTATGTTATGGACGCAACAAAATGGATTGCCTTGTGACCCATGAGTGATGGGTCGAATTTGACCATTTATGCACCTATTTCGATATGGACCCGGCAAAATACATTTCTTAGATGACCAAGAGCTAAATTTATTGACTCATGAGTGTTGGCCATCATTTGGACTGAATTTTGACCAAAAAATATGTTGATACACCAATTTAGTTGTGGACCAAATTTTGTGACGCAAGAAGTTTAGTCGCCCACAATCTATTTATACACAAATTTCGTTGGGGCCGCAACTAGAGTTAAATTATGTGGCCGTAAGTAGTAGTGCTCATTTGGTCCGAATTTTTTCAAAATTTATGTTCATGCACCAATTTCTTTGTAGGCACGGCAAAGTGGATTGCCTCAATAACCAAGCTCTAAATGCTGTTTACCATGAGTTTTGGGTCAGCACTTGAACCGAATTTTGGTGCGGATACACAAAATTGTTTGAGTTCGCTGAAAAATTGCATGCCTTGATGCCTAAGAGCAAAATTATGTGACCCATGAGTTGTCCATCATTTGTACAAAATTTTGATTCACCAGTTTCGTTGCGAGCGCGGAAAAATGAATTCACTCGATGACCAAGAGCTAGATTATGTTGTGTATGACTGTTTGTGAGCTAATTGTTGCTTTAAATCTACAGTTGTATGTCCATTTTGTCGGGTTCGAGGGAAAATAGATTGCCTTAATGATCAAGAGTTAACAATAAGTAATATCATTATTCGGCAATACTACCCCATGGGGGGTCGTCTACTGCGGCTTGCGACTTTTTCAATAAAAGCAATAACCGTAAATTCAACAGCAGTAACAGGCAGTAACGAGTGACTAACGTTTACAATAGTTCTCGATAAAAACATTAAAAGTGTTACCTTTCACTGGACGGTATAATGAAAGCTTATTAATTTTCGTCACCGGATTTTTTATTCGATCGTTCGCTCGTTTATGATTTTTTTTCCAACTGTAACCCTTGACGGAATTGAAATTCAAGTGTGTACACAGATATTATTTACTGTAAAATAAGGCTCGGGATTTCTTGGTAAGTCAATCCGCCCATAAACATCGGAGGTATGGGCCAAAGGGTCTCCAAGCAAGTTTGTCAGCATCTTAGTAACAATACGAAATACAATAAAACTGTATCACCAATTTCATTTAAATCGGGCAAAACGGTTTCCTTCGATGACCAAGAGCCAAATTCTGTGGCCACGAGTGTGTAAACATTTGGACCAAATGTTGTCTAAAATATATATTGATGAATTCCCTCGATACACAAGGACACCAATTTTGTTAGGGTAGGAGCAAAATGGATCCCCTTGACAACCGAGAGGTAAATTCTGTAACCCATGAGTAAGCATTTTGGCTGAATTTGACTCAAAAAGTATGTTGATACACAAAATTTGTTGTGGTCGCGACAATAAGGATTCCCTTGATGACCAAGAGCCAAATTATGTGGGCCAAAAGTATTGGTCAGAATTTGGCTCGAATGCCTAAAATCTATATTTATACACAAATTTCGTAGGGGTCACGGAAAAATGGATTGTTTAAAGAACCAAGGTATTGGTGTATATGTCGGTCAGCATTTGGTCCAAATTTTGCCAAGTTGATTATTAGGGTTAGTCACTATTTAGTATGAATGTTATCCATAATTTATGTTCATTCATAAATATTGTTGGGGTCGCGGCAAATGGAATTCACTCAATTGTGAAGAGCCAAATTCTGTTGCCCATTAGTATTAGTCGCCGTTTTAGATTAGATGTTGCCCATAATCTATATTTATGGACAAATTTCGTTGGAGTTGCTGCAAAATGGATTGTGTCGATAACCAGAAGCTGAATTCTGTAACATGTGACTGTAGGTCAAAATTTGGACTCATATTTTCCCGAATATATGTTAATATTTTAATCTCGTTGGGGTCGCGTCAAAATAGCTCACTTTACACACAAGGTGTTAATAAGCATCTTTGGTTATAACATACAAAATATATTCGCGTATTACACAAAATAAGAAATAGCGAACTCGTTTTAATAGATAAACTATCATCATCAGCAGTCGACTAGGATGAACGAAAGCAAGTTATAATATATACGATCAACGAGTAACTTTTCGACGCATATCGGGTGAAAGTGAAAGTTTTGATAGTTTAATGAGTTCTAAGAAGCCTAAAGGCAATAAAGTTCGTACTTATTTTATTAACATGTTTGATTAAAGATAGTTTATTTACTACATGATTCTTACCAAACATATGAAGGGCTACGGCAGACTTTTGGATTTAACATAAGCTAAATGTTCTTTAAAGTGAGTTCTGATAGATGGTTTAGTTTGCACTACATATATTTGTATACAATTTTTACAATTAATTTTATAAATTCCCAACTTATCCTGCTTATCCACTTGACCTTTTGGGTTGTCTGTTATCTGAAGTAGTAACTGTTTTCAAATTAAGATTGGCTCGGGTTTTAGATAGACCATTTGTATAAGCAGTATATTGGTAATTGTACAGGTTGTCACATTTTCGTATGTTTTACGGGGTATCTCGCTTATTTTTTAGATTAGAACCTTGCGGTTTTCGCGGACCATGCTACTTTTTAATGAAACCAAAGATGCACTAATCAAATTTGCCATAGCCATCTTAGTTTTTGTGCTACAGGGTGATTTTGGAAAAATTGCATTTTCAGTCATCCCCCGTAACTCTGTTGTCAGACATATTAAAAAAGTAAAAACTGATATTTGTAGATATTTTTACGTGGAATCCAGTGGCGATACTCAGATTTTCTTTAGAAGTCACAGTTTTTGTGATATTGACATAACCTACTTTTTTTTAATGGGACACCCTATATATTTTTTAAAAATCTTTTTCCCCTTGCCAAGAGCTTTTCAAAAATATAGCATAGTCTATATTTATTTTTATAAATAACGTGACAAAATGATTTTTTTCTATAATTTACATTGATAATAGTGGATAGCCGTGGGTAACCATGGTAACGCAAAAAACAAAATAATTAACGTTTCACAAAGTTTATAAATTCTTTTAATAGCATTTTCCAAAATAAATGATTGTCTTCGTAATTCTGCAAAAGCATTTTCCGTTGCAATTTTTAATTGTTGCATGTTGACATATTGCGTTGAATAAATTTTATTCTTTAAATACCCCCACAAAAAAATCCAAAAACGAGAGATCCGGTGGCCATCGAACAGGCCCGTTTGTTCCAATCCATCTCCTGGGAAAACGTTCATTTAGCCAGTTTTGTATTATTCTAGCATTGTGGGCTGGAGCCCCATCCTGCTGGAAGAATATATCGTTCAGTTGAGCCAGTGGAATATCTTCTAAAATGTTCATAGTTTTTTCTTGTAGAATTTGTAGAGTTTAGGTTTTCTTCATAAATATTGTAAACTATTTTTCGGTTAAAAATAAAGCAGGAGACATTAAATCCGAACCTGCCTAGACGCTCTCTAGGAAAAATCACGTGGGTGTTTTCTTGACTCCAAAACCGCGAGTTGTGTCTATTAAGAATTCCCGAAGTTGTGAAATGTGCCTCGTCTGACCAAATTATTTTTTTTTGTTTATACTTGTAGGGTTTGAATTTGTTTTTTTTTAAATCTTTTGCACTGTTGTTTTAGACACACCGGTCTCTTCATCTATTTTCCTGCACGAGGTTTCAGCAGTGGCTTGAACAACTGCTAAAACGTTGATCTATGATTCCTCATTCTCTTTGTTGTAAACTCGGGGTCGAGGTTTGTCAAAACGTCCATGTTGGCAAAGATTAAATTTTAATTTTTGAAATATTCTTCTGTCGGGCTGTCTTCTTTCGGGATATCTATATGACAAAATAGGTATATAAAATAAATACAAATTCTAAGGTAAAGATTAACTGACCTGTTCAGATAGAGTTCTAAGGCCTGGTCTGCGTTTTCATTAGATAATATGAAGCAGGTGTTCATATCATATTTCTCAAGTTTTCAAATTTTTGGTTTCGAGCCATATTAAAAAATAATTAACAACAACAACAACAACAAGAACAAGAACGATAATAATAAACAAAAACAACGAATAACAATAAATATCAGCACTAAATTTGGGAAAATGTAACCAGGAATAATTTGAGAGAAGCAGAAACTTCACAAATCAAATACCTAAGTAATGGCAGAACGTTAATTATTTTGTTTTTTGCGTTACCATGGTTACCCACGGCTATCCACTATTATCAATGTAAATTATAGAAAAAAATCATTTGGTCATGTTATTTATAAAAATAAATATAGACTATGCTATATTTTTGAAAAGCTCTTGGCAAGGGAAAATAGATTTAAAAAAAATCTACAAATATCAGTTTTTACTTTTTTAATATGTCTGACAATAACAGAGTTACAGGGGATGACTGAAAATGCAATTTTTCCAAAATCACCCTATAGCACACAAAATAAGATGACTATGGCAAATTTGATTAGTGCATCTTTGGTTTCATTAAAAAATAGCACGGTGTCGCGAAAACCGCAAGGTTCTAACCTAAAAAATAAGCGAGATACCCCGTAAAACATACGAAAATGGGACAACCTGTGCACACTTACGTGAAAATAAGAAAATAAGGTTCCTGTAAATACGGGTCTGAAAACGCTTTTTCCAGGAACTAAGAGCCCTTTGAATGTGGCTCTAAAATACTGATTTTCGGTTTATAGCGCCGGAACGACTACAGCTATCGCAACCAATTTTGGGACATAAATTTATGTCAGTAAAGCCAATTATTTGAGACAACTGGGCAAAGTTAACTTTAGCCAGGAGCGTGCGTACCACTTGACCCCATTTTTCTGACCCTTCGATGTTTTGCTATTATGATACCAGATTATGATTCACCCGTACCTATTACATATAAAAGGCACTGTAAGATTCACTAAATATCACCGTTTCTTCAGAAATGGGAAAAAACAAATTAAGACAGGGCAAACCATAAGTTCGAGACAAATTGGAACAAACATTTTGAAATGTACCTCTTACGTGAAAATAAGAAAAAAATCCGAATGATTCATTATTAACCGAAAAGTAACTGCCTTTACTATCCCAGATTTAAATTATTACTGACTCATGCTAAACTGGCAGTTACAGATTGGACCTCATTGTTTACCATGTCTTAATTTTTTTTTTGCCCATTTGTGATCTTTAGCGACTCTTACTAAGAGTACTTTTTTTATGTAATAGATATACAGTCCCTACTCAAATTATTAGACTCACTTACCAAATTTGGGTTTTTATACAATATAATTATTTTTAAGATTATAATTCTGGTGTAAAGGCTGATTAATAAATAGTTGTTATGTTAGAAATTATTTATTTAAGGAAAATATGTTATAGTAAGACTTAAAACAAAAAAAAACTTAATATTTAGTTAAACCGCCTCTGGCTTTAACTAGTGCCCCCACCCTCCTTGGCATACTATCTATGCAATTTAGGGCGATTTTTTTTAAGTTCTCATTGTGGTTCCAATGGTAAATTATTCTCTCTATTAGCTGGTAGATATCTTTTCTATAGCCAGCTCCCTTTTTAAAAATTCCCAAACATTCTCGATTGGGTTGATATCGGGTGAGTTGCCTGGCCATGGTAGAACTGAAATCTGACGTTCATTCAAAATTTTTATTGATTTGGCCATGTGGCAAGGTGCCCCATCATGCATAAACACCTTCATGTCATTGCAAAACTATTCCTGCAACTGGGGAAGAAGTTTGCTTTCTAAAACTCCCCGATACTGGTCTTGTCGCATCGTTCCCTCAACAACATGCAGGCGACCAAGACCTTTGCGACTGATCACCGACCATATCATGACCGATATGGGATGCTTAACAGTTTTTATAACACAATCGCTGTTAAATTTTTCATCTGACCTACGCCGGACAAACTGTGACTTGTCATCCAGAATGTGACAGGTTGACTCATCGTTGAAGCATGTCTGTAATAGGGAAAAATTATGTAAATAAAAGGAAAAGTTAAGAGATTTAATTCAACCTACTATGCGCCAGTCATCAATGGTCAAGTGTTAATGGGCATTTGCCCAAGCCAACCTTTTTTGAACCATGGCTGGTGTTAATTGGCCTGCGACATTTGAAACCCAGGTCGTACAGATTTCGCCTCACTGTAGAAATGGATACAGTGCACACAGCTTCCTCAAATTGTTTTTTTATTGTACTAGCACTTCCCCTTCCCCTTCCTATAGCTGTCACCACCTTTTTTCTGCCACACCTGCCTTTCCGATTACCATCGGTAGACTGATTGGCATTCATATTTTGATGGATCCGGCGTACTGAGGACTGTAACACTCCACACCTTGAGGCAATATCCCTTTAGCTGTATTTCGTATTGCTTAACAAAGCTGCAATAGCAGCCCTTTTCTCTTTTGCTAGATCTTTTGACTTACCCATCTAAAAAATAACACCCACATTTCAATAGCAACATTTCAAGTTATGGCTTTGACATTTGCTTAAAAATATAAATAAACATTTACTGAAGCTTCACTTATTGCTAAAAATCACTAACCTTAGCAAAATAACGTCTTAAACAAAAAATAATTAACTGTTAAAACACACCTTAAAAACACTTCTAACCTCTGTATCGGTCAAATAGTTAACAATTAATTAAAAATCTATATTATCGACCACTTTATGTTTCTAAATTTTTAATATATAATTAGGCAATCCTAACACCAACCCTGTCTACAAGTTTGCCTGCATTTGAAGGCGAAAAATTAAGATAAATTTCACAACGAAGGTAATTTTATGAGTGAGTCTAATGATTTGAGTAGGGACTGTAATTAAATCATAATCTGGTGTCAAAATAGTAAAAAATAGAAGTGTTAGAAAAATGAGGCCAAATTTACGCGCGCTCCTGGCTAAAATTAACATTGCTCAGTGGTCTCAAATAATTGGCACACAAGTTTATGTCCCAAAATTTCTTGCGATAGCTGGTGTCGTTCTGTAGCTATAAACCGACAACCAGTTTTTGCAAGACATCTTCAAAGGGCGTTTTTCAAAGGAGTGTTTTCGGACCCATGGTTACTGAAACTTTTTTTCTTATTTTCACGTAAGATATGAGCTCCCAAATTTTTGCAGTGTTTTTTAGAAAAACACCCTGTATATACGTGGATAGCGCATTGCATTAAAAATACATGTTACAAAACAGGAGATAAAACAAGGGGTGTGTACCAAACGTTTATGAAGAAGGTAACATATAGTTTTAATAAACATACGCTAACGTCATTACTATTACTTTTCCATTTTGGTATTCGCATTTTAATTTAGTACAATTTCTATTCTTTTCTCTGAATAAGTAGAGTGTATCTTTCTTCCACAATTTCGAACACGGAATGTACGCTTTTAATATAATCCATACCCTATCGCTTAACCTTTTCTTTAAAAAAATACAATTGTAGCTCAATTGAAGTATGTAAATTAAGCTGAATCTCACTTTTTTTTTATTTTTAAAGTAATTATTTTGTCTTGTTAAAGAAAAAAATACGAATATGGTACCGTTTGTGAAAAAACTTTTATACGGTTTGATTTACTGAGTAAACGCGATTGTAAACCAATCTTAGTTTACATTTTATTGTAATACAATTTGATTATTATTATAATATAATAATATATTATTATATTACTCTTTAGGTTATTACCGATTGAATTTGTATTAGGTATCATCTTTGCTTATATAATTAAAGAGAATAATAACGTTATGAGTGGGAATTTAAAAAACGCCGGAAGTGTAGGCAACTTATTATTCACCTTTGCATTATCTTGTCTAATGGTTACAGTATTATAATTTATTAAAAAATCGTTTGTCTTACCAGAAACTTCACCCTAGAAACATCACAAATTGACCTTGAAAAGTGACCACCGAAAGCCGCACATCTAAAAATAACTCTCACGTAATTATTCTATTCAGACCTTCTTTTTTTTCTCAGTCTACCAGAAGATATTCTTAGAAAAATGAAGATTATATCGGCTTCAGTTGTTTCTTGTAGGGTCAGTGGTCGGCAAATCTCTCATGTCCAGGTCAGGGAAAGCTGACTCATCGCTTGTCCGGAATTACATTTTTCGCATTTTTACTTCCTAAAAGCACTCGATTTCATCAACTAAACTCTTTTACAAGTGAAAAGTTAATAATGAGTAAAAAAGGGTTTGACGCTCCCTTGTTTGCATTGGCATAATTAAACACTCATTAAAAAGCGACATTTAAATGCAATGACCTCGATGCATTCAGGCGCCATCGTGTGTGCCACGTGCATTCTTTAACTGCATTCTTCGCCAACACGACCGATTTTAATCAATGAAATAAAACGGTTATTAAAAAAGGGAAATGCAAAAAAAAACGCGATACAAGTGTAAGAATAACAGACAGATTGATGATATCCTGAAGCCATATTAAAAATGGATTAAGGGAGAGGTTAGCATTGAGCTGAATTGATACCATCTGTTTATAATAACTGTAATGCTAAGATAAATTGAGTCGTTATCATAAGGATAAGAACGTATGCGTGTGTTGTTTATAAATTGATTTGAAAGTGGAAGATTCCTTTGTGGGCTTTTCATCTAGTTTTCATCCTCCCAATAACACCAACACACGCACAAGTTTACATTGAGAATTGACCTGATAACACCTACGTTACACACGAGACGTAAATATTTCAATTATAAAAGTTTGTTTATTTCTGATCGTTTAATTTACACAATCTTGTCTTTAATGATTGTACTTTCATCCCTTCCCCTCCCACCGATTGTCTACAACCCCAGATCTTGTTTTCTGAACACTAAATCTACATTTGCCTTTTGCTCTGGAAATTTCAGTACAGTTTTACTTTTGCGAGTGTTTCAAGTATACGTGGTGTTGGTCTATGTTTGAGTTTTTCAAAAAAAATCGAGATCCTTCTTTTGGCATAATGTAATTAAAGTGTAAGTTAATTTTAATTTTTATTTATTTTTAACAATAAAGTAATTGGGAATGTCTCAAAATGTAAATGAGGTGACATCTGATTTTTTTTTAAATTCTAGACAATCCCAAATTTTTTTTAAAAACCTCTCTTTCAAATATCTCACATTTTTATAGTGAAAGCTTCATAACATGTTTTATTTCAGTGTCATAATAATGTGAAATTGTATTATATAACTAGAACAGAATAAAACTTAAACTATAGACCAAAAATGGAGGTTTATTAGATATTTTTAAACATAAATATGTCTGTATTTCAAACGGAAAAATCAGAACCGTCAACGTTTATAAGATCACGTGGGCGTCTATCCGCTGCCTGTCACTGGAAGATACGCCAAATGGTTTGACGTGGAGGCTTGAAATTTGGCGATTCGAACCGATTCAGCTAGTTTTAATTTAAGGAATATTTTTTTCTTCTGTTTAAAAAGGGATAAAGTGTTGAAATAGTTTTGAAATTACAAATTAATATTGTATTTCCAACATACCCAGTTTTGTGCAGTGGCGTAGCGTAAGGGGGCGGCCTGCCCCGGCTACAAAATGTCACAATAAAATAATAAAAATACTGGCGAAACAGATGGCAGTGTTTTCAGATCTACGATTTGTTGAATGGTAAAAAGGATTTACGGTGGGATTTACGAAATGAAAGACTAAAGTTTTAATTAAAAACAATTTGTTAATTTTTCAATAAAATATGACTTCTTTATTTGTCCCTCATCTACTTTGCGCACTACATAACATACGTATTCTTTAGAATTTCTGTAAATCTTAGATTCAAATATATAAGGAGGCGGTGAATTTCGCCTTCGCAAGCGCTTGAAAATTTGACATTTGCAGTCTGCATAAAAGTTTTATAGTAGTAATGCGCGAACCGGACTTGTACTTGGCCCCATTTCCAAATGTCCAATACCTTGAATTCCAGTAATTTTACCATTTTCATATAAGATAATATAGTAATAATATTGCGATAGTTTAAGAAAAAGGTGTTTGACTAATAAAGTTGACATTTGGTCAGCACTCATTTTTAAGGTTATCCGTGGAGCATCCATACCCCAACTTTATTTTATGCCTTTCTTTAAGTGTACCAGTTGAGTTGAAATTTGGCGAAGATTATTATTTTGTAACAAAAATATGGCATTATTTAGAGCGAACCATTAGGAGAATAACATAAATGAAAGTCCTTGTAATTCAGCATTATAGGCATTTGTATGAATATAGATTATTCTGACACGCTGAGCAGAATAAATGAAAAGTCCTTTTTGAAATTTATAATTTTATTTTTCAGATTTGTTGTTAAATAAATGCTAGAGCATAAAATACATCATATTATTTCACTTCTAAACATGAAAGCAAACACTTAGCACTTGTTACGAGCTTTAACATAGCATAGTCAGTTTTCCAATTGGACGTTTCCTATTTTTATAGCCATCAACTTATTTTTTAAATACGGTTCTGATATTTTGAAAGGTTTTTATTACAAATTCGGTATTACATTTAGGCTGATGCGTTTTGAAACTTTTATGGATCATCACAACGTAATTTTTTAATACAGATCTGCGTTTTCAAGAAGTTGATGCAGTAATTTCCCGCATGATTATTACACATATCATAATAAAGTTTCTTAATATTAGAAGTTAATATCAACAAACAAATTGACGGTAAAAGGAAAAACTACTAAAGTAAGCATTACTTACTTATAAGAGTAAAATGGGAACCACTATAGGACAAATCCTCCGCGCATGCGTCCAGTGTAGTTTTTAATTCCAGACCCTGGAGGTTAGGCGACCACAAACGCGTACGTACCTTAACTGCAGGCTTCTTTTGAGATGCTATTTTCAACCGTGATGACGTATGTATGATACGTCCCCCGTAATTAGGGACCTTTTGGCCGTATTAAGAGCTTTTTTTGGTAGTCCAGTCCTAGTGGACTATCTGATTGATCGTACGAACAGATTTTTAATTACAACTCAAGTCCTAAAGTAATATAGAAATAAATTCAAGATAGAGTACATAACGGTTATGCACTATCAGTAATATAAAGTAACTATTTTCTGGATTTGCCAGTTATGTAGCTGCAATAACATCCGGTAATTAGCTAATTACTTGAAAGGCAAACAGACCTTGAAATTACATAAGACACAGGCAAGTGGATTTTTATTTCCAATTTTGATAATTGCTTCTGCTAACCTTATTCGAATTAATACTAAAACAATGTGCAAGTCTAGGGTATTGATTTGAAATCAGCTTCGGCTAACCTTATTCGTATTAAGATAAAAACAAAAACATGGTGCAAGTCTAGGATGATTTGAAATCAGCCGACCTTATTGTCGTATATAGTTTCTCTCTTAATTCTTTATTTGAATACCGCGTAATATACAAGATGTTCTATTTAAAATACAATTACAATTACAATTACAATTACAATTACAATTACAATTACAATCATACAACTACAACTACAATTACAATTAGATCACAATTACGATCGCGATTACTCGCGATTACTCGCATTACGATCGCTATTACCATCGCGATTATGGTCGCGATTACGATACAATTACGATCGCGATTACGATCGCGATTAGGATCACGATTACGATCACGATTACGACCACGATTACGACCACGATTACGATCGCGATCGTAATCGCAATTACAATTACAAACACAATTACAATCACAAACAGAAACACAAACACAATCGCAATCACAAACAAACACAGGCACGGGCACGGAAAAGACACAGACACAGACGCAAACACAGACAGCCACAGGAACAAGTACAGATGCAAACACAGACAGAGGCGTAAAACACGCACTCATGCACTCACATACGCATGATGCGCACACGCAATGCTCGCGCGCGTTGACCTAACCTAAAATTGTTCGTATATTGACAGCAATGAAAAGGACTTTCTCATAAGATATGTATGGGAGTGCGTGTGTGTGTGCGCGTGCGTGCGTGTGTGCATGCGTGTGTGTGTGTGTGTGTGTGTGTGTTCGAACGTGTGTGTTTGTTTGCGTGTTTGCGCCTGTCTGTGCTTGCACCCGTGCCTGTGTCTGTGTTTGCGCCTGTGTATGTTCCTGTGCCTGAGCTTGTGATTGTGTTTGTGTTTGGTAAAACCAGCTTTCATAGGAGTCAATTTAGAATGCCTGAATCACGTTACAGTGTTGCCTACATTGCCAATTGTAAAATTTCTGTTTTTTAAATACAACATCCTGTATATTATGCGGCATTCAAATAGAGAATTAAAAGACAGATTCAAGTATATGCGACAATAAGGTTGGCAGAATCTGATTTCAAATCAACATCCTAGATATGCATTTTTTTTTGTTCTTGTATTAAATCGAATAAGGTTGGGAGAAGCCGATTTCAAATCAACATCCTAGACTTGCACATTGTTTTTGTTTTTTTATGTTAAATCGAATAAGGTTGGCAGACGCAATGATCAAAATTGGAAATGAAAATCGACTTGTCTGTCTTTTATGTAATTTCAAGGTCTAGTTGCCTTTCAAGTAATTAGCTAATTACGGATTTTTTCCAGGCACGTCAGAGGCATTTGAATAGTAAAAGGGTGTTATTGCGGTTACATAATTGGGGAAATCCGAAAATAATAACTTTATATTAGTGATTGGGGAAAACCGTTAAGTACGTTATCTTGAATTTATTTCTATATTATTTTAGGATTTTGAGTTGTAATTACAAATCTGTTCGCACGATCAATCAGACTCCAGGGCTCGACTACCAAAAAAAGCTCTGAACACTGCCCTAATTACGGGGCGCGCATCATAAATACGTCATCACGGTTGAAAATAGCGCCCGAAAAGAAGCCTGCAGTTAAGGTACGTACGTGTCTGTGGTTGCCTAACCTCCAGAGGCTGTAATTAAAACTACATGGGCAATTGATTGTCATTTTCAATATTGTATGGGTGAATATAATTTTAGACTTATCCCCAGAGATAAAAGTCAAGAGGTGTTATATAGGGGGATCGCGCTGGCCATCTTACTCTGGAATATGTTCCAATCCATCTTGCTGGAAACCTTGCCGATAAATATTCCTAGACGGTTCTGGAATTATGTGCTGGAGCACCGTCTTGTAAAAACTGATAATCTTCAATATCAGCTTGACGTAAATCAGCTAAAGCTGCTTCTACTTCATTTTCTAATAAATTTTGGTAACGTTCAGAATTAAAGATCCGTTATACAAAAATGGTCCTATTATTCGCATAAGTATTTCTTCTGTTGAAAATTTCATTATTGGTCACCTGACTTTCATTCGACCAAATTATTTTATATGGAAATGGCTCATTATCTGCACATTGCCTGATATACCATTCACAGAATTCTCTGCGCCTCGCTGAATCCCCTGGTCGAAATCCTTGACAAATTCTAAATTGAAATGCACGTATTTTTTCTTTTTGTAAAATAAAATGAGTACTAGCACTCCAATTGTTTGTTCAATGTATTGTGTAGAAATTTCTGGATTTTCCGTAACAGCTAATAAAACATTATTTGATTTTCTCTAATCCTTTCTCTCACGTCTTCGGCTGTAGTTGAAGCAGTCACCATGACTTTTTCTTTGACGAAACCCCACAAGCAATTTGGTTCCAGCAAGACGGCGCATCACCACATTTCTGTCGAGAAGCACGTGCTATATTGAATGACACTTACCCTAACAGATGGATTGGACGTGGGGGACCAGTAAATTGGCCTGCAAGATTGCCAGACTTAACCCCTCTTGATTTTTTCTTGTGGGGTTTCGTCAAAGAAAAGTCATGGTGACTGCTCCAACTACAGCCGAAGACATGAGAGAAAGGATTACGCGTGCAGTTCGTGAAATCACCCCAGGTATGTTATTCAGAGTGCGGAATTCTTTTCGAAAGAGGGTTGATAAATGTTTAGAACAAAATGGTCGTCATTTTGAACACTTATTGTAATAAAATAATGTACCTAATATCAGTTTTTTCCTGTTGATTTTTTTTAATTTTGTTGAATTTAGCGTAGTGACATTGACATTGGCATTAAATTATTCATTGATTATAACGTAGTTTTTCTGGAGATTACGAATCTGTAAAGAATACTACACCTTTCCATTTAACATCTAAAGTAACCCCATAAAAGTGGAAAGGTTAAAACATTACTTATTCTGTCAAAAACTGTAACGACCCATTGTATCCTAGATATTTCATTTATTTTCATTCAGCCATTTTCTCAATGTCGCTTTGTAACACTTTAAAGGACCACCTTATATATATATATATATATATATATATATATATATATATATATATATATATATATATATATATATTCAAGCAGAGTCCGCTTCCGAAACGTAGCACTCAAAAAGCAAAAACTATGGAAATGGGCCGATCAACTCAACTAAAACTACTGCAACCTAAGAGAAAAGAAAAGTGCACGAGCCGGGAATCGAACCCACACCAAAAGCGTCGAAGACGACTCCTACCACTACACCACCAGCGCTCTAATAGTTTGACATTTAAAGTGATATTTAAACCATTTATGAATATAACCATTTATGTAGATAACGCATGCGCAATTTGTCATCGGCAGCACATTACTGTCTTCCTTTGTTTACCGCCTCATAGTATAAGAGGTTTCAATGCTAAAATAACTGCTTTCGTAATAAAAAAAATGTATAAAAAGCCACTGCCCTCATATGTTACCGACAATTTATCTACAATGTTGCCAGTTCCTCAGAACTAATAAAATTGTTTTACGTATAAAATTGGCAAAATATATTAGAGGAAGATATTGCTTTTGCAATCCATCCATCTTTCCATTTAAATAAAAAATGTATCGTAGTTTTAATTTGCAATTAATTAACAAACATAGAATGTTTAAATGCATAGGATAGATTTAACAGCATTGCACTATGTAGACAAGCTTTGTCTAATTTGGATGTCACAACATCACATAACATAATGTATACTGGCGCATTATTTGCTAATTATGTTGTTGTGGCGTGAATTAATTATCGATTATATTAATACTTCAAGTGAAAGAGGAAATGATAGAAAAGCACACAGTTTTCGAAATGAGTAGGTCCGACAACATGGCAATCTGTATACAACCTCTGTTGTTACAATGTTCAAAAATGTACTGTATTCTCAATTTGCAATTTGTACAACAAATTCAAGCAGGACGACATTGCAATACCTATCAAGAAGCGTCTAATTCCGTAAACAAACTAGGTACAATAATGACTCACTTTCATTTCACAAGGTTGCCAGTTTTTCAATTACAATAAAATAGTAATGTAACGTCCATATTTGGAACTAATTAATAAGTATGTATTTTTTCAAAATTCAAATAAAATTGGGGGAAAAATTTGTTAAAGAAGACTTTTTTGAATGTGAATTGATCTGATAACATTGCCGTATGTGTACGCCTAACGTCTGGTTTGACTGCCTCAATATTAAAATAAACAATTCATCAAGAGAAATTGTTTTTCAATTTAAATAAGATTATAATATAGTATCAATTTGCAAGTTGAATATGTATGAGAACTTCAAGCGTAAAATTGGGCGAAAAACAAAACATGTTTTCTGGTGAGTGGATCAGGCAACACTGCAATATGTATATAAACATTGTCTAATAATAGTATTGCAAAATTTATTTTTATTATTGCACAATTTATGAACAAATAGGTATTTTGTAAACAATGTTACCATTATAACTTTACAAGCTTACAATATTAATTAGTCAATGGGTATGTGTTACTTGAAGTGTAAAATTAGAGTTAATTAAAGTTCAGTAATAAAATTCAGCATTTCCTCTCCGCATCATTATGATCGTAACTTTTCGTAAGGAGAACGGAAGAACTAGCTAATCTTTATTAAAACAAAATTACATTCTATAGTTGACTCTCAATTATACTTACCTAACTGTTACAACAGGCACCTTTGTGTTTTTATATTTCGCAAATTTATTTCACAACTTAATTAATTTTTAAGCGGTGTCGTTTACTGACGATGATAACTGCAATTGTTATCGAAACGTTTACATTTGTAAAAAAAAAACATAAAAGTGCATGATTGTAAGCCAACATCGATCGCCGTTCACCCTATGCCACCCATGTCACTCAGTGACATGGAATTTGCAACACCAAGAAGGGTAAGATGCTGCAAGATTCTCAGTCTTCTCCTCATAATGTCCCAAACATGTTCGATGGGCGAAAGGTTTGGAGATCTGGGTGGAAATGGCAAGAGGTTAACATTATCCTCTGCAAATCGGTCCAAAGATTGTCTTGCAATATGGGGAGGGGCATTATCCTGCTGCAAGAATGAGTCTTTCGACTGCTGAAGAAATGGAAGAATATGGGATTCTACCACCTCATCCACATATCGTTGGGCGTTCATACTGCGTCGGATGAATACCAAACGAGGCCTACTCCTATAAGTTATAGCACCCCATACCATAATCCCTACAGTTTGGCGCACATGTCTCGCAACAGAAAATTCAACATTTCGACATTCCGCACGTCTTCGTCTGACCCTCATACGGCCGTCATGCATCCGCAAACAGAACCGGGATTCATCAGTAAACACTACCCTATGCCACTCTTGGTTCCAGTGCAGTCGCAATCTACACCACTCCAAACGTTGCCGTCGATGTTGAGCCGTTAGTGGTAACACAAGATGTGGCCGATAGGATTGTAAGCCGAAAGCTCTGATTCTGCAGTAAACCTGTTCGATGGGCTACAGGACGACATTCGTTAGCTAACATTGGTTGGCAAATGATCTGATACTTGAGAATCGGTTTCTTGTTGCCATAAGTTGAAGATGGCGGTCCTGCACCTCATTTGTTCTTCTTCGCCCCCTCTTCTGCGGCGTTCTTGACTCTCCCTAGTCGATGCCTGATAGCAGCGCATGATGGTGGTTTGGTTCCGGTTAAGGCGATTTGTCTAATCGAAAAACCACCTTTGTGCAAACCAACAATACGACCTCTGTCGAATTCGCTTAATTGGCGGCAATTTTCACCTTGGCGCACTCTAGGCATGATCACACCCCTAAAGCAAACAATCACAAGCGAAAACAATAAAGAGCTGAACACAATCTCGCACAATATACACATACAAAATTGTTCGAAAAACTGAACGAACTGTCAGATAAACCATTACCACTTGATCCATATGAATGAAATGTTTAATCAATTGTTACCTTTTAGCAGTTAAACGTTACTGTCAAGTTTGGTAAAAAAATTCCAACCCCTTCCTGGTGTTATAATTTCCATGCCACTGACTATATATTTAACTTGGATGCCTTAGGACCAATAATGTGATAAACTGTATGAGTTATGTAAGGGATGAATCGTTTTGTGTATGAGTGTTGCACAATATGAATAACCCTGCGTACAAATAGTGTTCATACTGGATATGAATCGCTTTTGGGTGGGGCGTACTCGGTATTAATCTTCTTGAGTATCTATGAGCTGTTCGGGTATGAAACGTTCCTATTCCATCTTTCGTTTCGCAGGTAAACCTGTGTGAAAGTATTACACGATGCGGTGTATGGGAGGTGTTCTGTGTATGGGAGGTGTTCTGGGCGCATGGAGAGTTGGTCAGCACATGTAATGTATACAGTTTATTACATGTTATTATTCTATATACCCTAGATTATGATTAAAGCAATAGAAATTGAGATGAGACTAGAAGTACCTGTTTTGAGGTTGTGTTGAGTTCAAAAAGTGGTTTTTGGAGAATGTGTGTGTGTGTGTGCGCGCGTGCGCGTACGTGATACTGTGCCTGCTTTATAAATTAATTTGCCTAAATAATGCATCAGAGTTGAAGAAAGCGCCATTGGTGGCGGTGTCCTCTTTCGTCGCTGTGCGGCTTCCACCTTCCTCTGTGGTGGTCTACGGAACTTCCGGTATCTCTTGTAGTTTGCGGGGTGGTCCCCACCACAATTAACACACTTTGCCAGGTTGGTCACTGACCAAAATGGACATTAATACTTCGCAGTGATAGCTGTGAGCTAACGTCAGCCTCGAAGATTTGAAATGGCATGCCACCTATAACCCCCATAGCTAAACGAACACTCTTTCAAATAGGTGTAGTACGGACATATCAGTCTGTTTCGGTCCTGGGTTGAGGCACTCCTGTCCGCAGTCCTAAATTCTATCGAATTTGAATTTTTTGCAAAACTTGCGTGTAATCAAAACGAAAAATTGGGAATTTGAGAGAAAATATTGTTTCTAGTGCTATACCTAACGTGCTCGAAATCTAAAGGATTTAAACCAGGCATAGTATTAGATAAACAAAACACTTGTTTCATTAAAATTAATTTAATTAATGTTATTTTAAAGGATTGCAAAGAACGGAACCAAAAAGGTAATTCTATTAATAAAAAGAATGACAATTCGAAAACCGCCTCTAATTTGGTTATATTCTGAAAATGACCACAGAGTTCAAGTGTGCCGAATTTCATCAAAGAACAAATGTGGAGTCCCCCTCACAATCCCGTTCCTATCCTGATAACACCCATCCTTAATTCCATCATACATATATACGTAATGTGTGTATGTCTGTTGGGAATTTATGATTGTGGCTGAAGGAGCTTGGATAGCTCAAGTAGCCCGCCCTCCTCGTTGGGAAGGGAATGAAACTCGCCTTTTCCTTTTACTTAGTTTTTTATTAGTTGCTTGTGTCAATAGGTCAGAAACGATAGTTTAGCTAGTATGAGCAGCATCGTTGGCTGAGGCGTGAGGTTTTGATTTTTTAATGTACGTAGGTGATTTTATATTTTAACGAATTTTTAGTTTGTTTTTATCTGGTTTTTTAATAGTTTTTTGTATCACTAGACCAGAAACGATAGTTTTGCGAGTATGAGCAGCATCAGTTTTGATCGAGGCTTCGATTTTTGTATGTACATATGTTTTATATATTTTAACGGATTTTTAGTCTGTTTTTACTTATTTTTTTAATAGTTATTTGTATCACTAAACTAGAAACGAGTTTTATATTTTGTGAATTGTGGTATGAAATAAAAATGCCTATCAAATTGACATATCTGAAATCCTTGTCAATTTGAAAGTTGTAAGAATGCCGCAACTTAGTCAGTTTCATACTAAACTAAATTCTGAACTACAGACGTGGAGTGCCTGGATTAATTGTCCCAGTTTTTTTTGCTCGCCATTGTACGGGGTTGCCCATTTTCGACACTTTTACTGGTTATCTCGGTAATTATTGAACTTATCAAAAAACTGATGTAGGTGTCATGAGATGTATTTGGGAGAAACTAAAAGTGGTAAAAGCAGAACTTAAAAATATTGACTGGTTTAGAAGATACGGGGGTAAATCGAAAAATTGTCGATTTTAAATTTATCTCCTGTATGTTTTATTACTAGTAATAGAAGAAATTGTTTTCTATGAAAGTTTCTTAGTTTGCTAAGTAGAATGTTATGCCGCCCAAAAATCGTATCTAGGTCAATCAAAGTTATCATCTTTCTATTTTAAATGGAACATCCTGTATATTTTTAGCCAAAAGTTGCATTTTTAATTGTCTTTTCATACATATAACATTTAATATAGTTTATTATTTAAATAAGTCAACAATTTTAATTTTTATATTAAATCAGTAGTAGGCTATGCATTATCATGTAAGCAAATGAAATAAAATGTGGTACATTTATCGACGAAGGTACTCAAATGGCTCTCCATTACAATCGATACATTTTTGTCAACAATTTCTAACCGATCTTAGAGCATTAATAATGTGAACGGGTATTATTTTTCTAAATGCCGCATGAATTGCTACAAGAAGCTGTTCGTGTGTTTCATTGGTTCGTTTATAGATCTCTGATTCTAGATGACCCCATACGTTCTACCAACCATCTATCTGGGAAGTTTATATTTAAATATTCCCAGACACTTAAGCCGTTATGGCTGGGAGCACCATCTTGCTGAAAATATATATTAGTTCGTTCTTCCAAAGGTTGGTATTCAAGCAAGGTTAGGTTCCACAATATTTAGGTATCTTTCAGTATTCAGGTTTGTAACGAAATCTACCCCTGTCGGCGAACTGGTCTCAATAAATACGGGTTGGTGTTGGCCCAGTATCTTTCATTGTGGCGGTTCATAATTCCATCATTTGTAATTCTTCCCTCGTCGGACCATACCATTTTCTTATGAAAATTGGAAATTTCGTTACATTTATGTAAAAACCAATGGCAAAATTCTATTCTTCTCTCATGACCTCCGGAGTGCAAATATTGTACCAAGTTTACTTTATATGGGAAGTAATGCTTTTTTTTCAATACCTTTTGACGCCCCAACTCCTTTTTCTTTTGTTGGTATAGACATGGAGGTAACCAGTATGTGTCGAAAATGGATAACCCATAGACTTTTTTGTATTTTAACTAATTTTTAGTTTGTTTTTACGTGGTTTTTAATAGTTATTTATGTCACAGGCCAGAAACGATATTTTTGCGTGTATAAGCAGTATTGCGGCGTGAGGCGTCAGATCAATTTTGATCGAAGTTTTGATTTGTTATGTACAGGTTGTCCCATTTTCGTATGTTTTACGGGGTATCTCGCTTATTTTTTAGGTTAGAACCCTGCGGTTTTCGCGACACCGTGCTATTTTTAATGAAACCAAAGATGCACTAATCAAATTTGCCATAGCCATCTTAGTTTGAGTGCTACAGGGTGATTTTGGAAAAATTGCATTTTCAGTCATCCCCTGCAACTCTGTTATTGCCAGACATATTAAAAAAGTAAAACTGATATTTGTAGATTTTTTACGTAGAATCCAGTGGCGTACTCAGATTTTCTTTAGAGGTCACAGTTTTTGAGATATTGACATAACCTACTTTTTTATGGGTCACCCTATATATTTTTTAAAATCTTTTCCCTTGCCAAGAGCTTTTCAAAAATATAGCATAGTCTATATTTATTTTTATAAATAACGTGACAAAATGATTTTTTCTATAATTTACATTGATAATAGTGGATAGCCGTGGTAACCATGGTAACGCAAAAACAAAATAATTAACGTTCTGCCATTACTTAGGTATTTGATTTTGAAGTTTCTGCTTCTCTCAAATTATTCCTGGTTACATTTTCCCAAATTAGTGCTGATATTTATTGTTATTCGTTTTTGTTTATTGTTATCGTTCTTGTTCTTGTTGTTGTTGTTGTTGTTTAATTATTTTTTAATATGGCTCGAAACCAAAAATTTGAAAACTTTGAGAAATATGATATGAATACCTGCTTCATATTATCTAATGAAAACGCAGACCAGGCCTTAGAACTCTATCTGAACAGGTCAGTTAATCTTTACCTTAGAATTTGTATTTATTTTATATACCTATTTTGTCATATAGATATCCCGAAAGAAGACAACCCGACAGAAGAACATTTCAAAAGTTTAATCTTTGCCAACATGGATGTTTTGACAAACCTCGACCCTGAGTTTACAACAAAGAGAACGAGGAATTATAGATCAACGTTTTAGCAGTTGTTCAAGCCACTCCTGAAACCTCGTGCAGGAAAATAGATGAAAGACCGGTGTGTCTAAAACAACAGTGCAAAGGATTTAAAAAACATAAATTCAAACCCTACAAGTATAAACTTGTTCATAATCTGCACCCTGGTGATGCTGAACGTAGATTGGAGTTCTGCAATTGGTTTATAAATATGAAAACTCAGGACAATAATTAAAAAAAAAAATTTGGTCAGGCGAGGCACATTTCACAAGTTCGGGAATTCTTAATAGACACAACTCGCGGTTTTGGAGTCAAGAAAACACCCACGTGATTTTTCCTAGAGAGTGTCAAGGCAGGTTCGGATTTAATGTCTCCTGCTTTATTTTTAACCGAAAAATAGTTTACTACAAGATTTATGAAGAAAACCTAAACTCTAATGGGTACTTACAAATTCTACAAGAAAAAACTATGAAAATTCTAGAAGATATTCCAATGGCTCAACTGAACGTTATATTCTTCCAGCAGGATGGGGCTCTAGCCCACAATGCTAGAATAATACAAAACTGGCTAAATGAACGTTTTCCCAAGAGATGGATTGGAACAAATGGACCTGCTCGATGGCCACCACGATCACCGGATCTCTCGGTTTTGATTTTTTTTTGTGGGGGTATTTAAAGAATAAATTTTATTCAAGGCAATGTGTCAACATGCAACAATTAAAAATTGCAACGGAAAATGGTTTTGCAGAATTACGAAGACAATCATTTATTTTGGAAAATGCTATTAAAAGAATTTATAAACTTTGTGAAACTTGTAGGAGACATAATGTGGTCTGCAATTTGAACAATATTTGTGATTAATTAATTATTTTGGTTTTTATTAATGTAAATTATAGAAAAAATCATTTTGTCACGTTATTTATAAAAATAAATATAGACTATGCTATATTTTTGAAAAGCTGTGTGCAAGGGGAAAAAGATTAAAAAAAAAAGTAGATTATGTCAATATCTCAAAAACTGTGACCTCTAAAGAAAATCTGAGTATCGCCACTGGATTCTACGTAAAAAAATCTACAAATATCAGTTTTTACTTTTTAATATGTCTGACAATAACAGAGTTACAGGGGATGACTGAAAATGTAATTTTTTCAAAATCACACTGTAGCACAAAAACTAATATGGCTATGGCAAATTTGATTAGTGCATCTTTGGT
Source organism: Vesta saturnalis (assembly GCA_036346205.1). Classification (NCBI taxonomy): domain Eukaryota; kingdom Metazoa; phylum Arthropoda; class Insecta; order Coleoptera; family Lampyridae; genus Vesta; species Vesta saturnalis. The sequence goes on along the minus strand of JARFJB010002080.1, from coordinate 666,020 downwards.
TTCATTAAAAAGTAGGACGGTGTCGCGAAAATCGCAAGGTTCTAACCTAAAAAATAAGCGAAACACCCCGTAAAACATACGAAAATGGGACAACCTGTACAGGCTGTCCCAAATTCGAGGGCAAGCATGGGGATCTCGCTTATTATAAGAGATAGGATATAGGTTTAAATTCGGCACTTTCGCTAAATTCGATGCCGAGTAATAATCTGAAAAAAAATTTGAGCTAACTCGAATGGATTTGGTTTTATGCTCAAAAAACTAAAAATTTTGATTTTTGTTTTTCGCGTTTGGCTACCTTATTATTAGGAATTTTCAAAATTCGATTAAACATTATTAAGGCAATTTTTTACGCACAATACTAATACGGTATTAAAAATATTATTCGACGTTTTGTTTATTCTGAACCATCATCAGGTTTATTTTTTCTTATCGGGGTTAAGACATATTTTTATGGCGTTGGATGGAGAATGTTATGCTGATTTTAGCAATATATAACACTTCATGGTTTGATCGACTTCGAACTAAAATACTCTTTAGAATGTTTTCAAATTCAGAAAAACGAGACATGATAAGGATATTTTATAGCTGCAATAGAAATAGTGTCAGAGCAGAACAAAGATATTTAGAGGAATATCCGGAGGCACAACCAAACCAGAGATATTTTTAAAATTAGACCAAAATTTGCGAGAATTTGGATGTTTTCAGAAACCTGGAAATGCACATGGTAGCAGACTAGACAGAGATGCCGAAGAAGAAATATTACATCAGGTACTATTTCTTAGTATTATACTAATTATAAGAATTTCCACTCACTTCACTGCTAATTTCAGCAGACATTTTTTTTGGAGAGTTATGACTTTATGTTATCCATCTTAGGTTCAAGAAAATCCTTCAACATCTACCAGAGAAATAGAGCAAACTATTGAAGTGCCAAAAACGACAGTTTGGCGAGTGTTAAAGCAACACCGGTTATCAACCATTTAAGTTACACGTTAGTCAAGCTCTTCGGCCTGGGGACGATATGAGACGGTTGGATTTTTGTAACCAACTTAATACCAAAATGCTGGAAAATCGCAACTTTCTCAATCAAATCATTTGGACGGATGAGTGCAATTTTTCCACTAATGGAATGTTTAATCGTAATAACGAGCCCTACTGGTCCGTTGAAAATCCACGAATTAAAAGGCAAATGCGAGGACAAGGCCACCGGTCCTTTAATGTGTGGGTTGGAATTTGGAAAGATAGGCTTCTTGGGCCAATTATTTACGAAGGTATCCTAACGTCTCAACGCTACCTCGCATTTCTAACACACGAAATATCAGACCTTTTGGATGATATTGCGCTAAACGAAAGATGGACTCTCTGGTGGCAAATGGACGGAGCTCCTCCTCATAATGCTGCGATAATAAGTGAATATCTTAACGGCGAATTTCCTGATAAATGGATGGAAAATAGGGGATCACTTAGGTGGCCAGCAAGAAGTCCAGATTTAACCCCTTTAGATTACTTCCTCTGGGGCTATTTAAAAAATATGATTTATAAGACGCCACCGCAAAATATAGAAGAACTCCAGAATAGGGTTGTTAATGAACTTCGTCAAATTCCCAGGCGAACCATTCAAAGAAGCGTAAACAATTGTAGAAGAAGAATTCGTTACTGTATTCAAGAAGGAGGAAACTTGTTCGAACATTTATTATAATAATTCTTGTTTGTTTGTCTGTGTAATTATTTTGTTGTTACCTATCGATAAATTTGTGTTGTCGCTATTACGACCGTGTTACATAGACCTACTTGTTTGAGTTGTTTGTTAATGTTTGTTTTTTTAAATTGTTTAACTGTTTTTTATATTTTTTTGGATGTTCTAACGAGTTTAACAAATTAAATAAGCAGAACTACTATAATTATTCCTTGCTGGATCGAAGAAGGCGGAATCTTGTTCTTCGTATTTTTCTCATTATTTTAGTTCGCAGTCGATCAAACCTTAAAGTGTTATATATTGCTAAAATCAGCATAACATTCTCCATCCAACGACATAAAAATATATCTTAACCCCCATAAGAAAAAATAAACCTGATGATGGTTCAGAATAAACGAAACGTCACATAATATTTTTAATACCGTATTAGTATTGTGCGTAATAAGGTGCCTTAATAATGTTTAATCGAATTTTGAAAATTCCTAATAATAAGGTGGCCAAACGCGAAAAACGAAAATCGAAATTTTTAGTTTTTTGAGCATAAAACCAAATCCATTCGAGTTAGCTCAAATTTCTTTTCAGATTATTACTCGGCATCGAATTTAGCAAAAGAGCCGAATTAAACCTATATCCTATCTCTTATAATAAGCGAGATCCCCATGCTTGCCCTCGAATTTGGGACAGTCTGTACATAGGTAGCTCTATATTTTAACAGATTTGTAGTTTGTTTTTACCTGGTCATAAATCGTAGTTTTGCGAGTATGAGCAGCATTGCGACCGAACTGACAGTTTTGGTCGAGGTTTTGCAACTGCGATTACTCGCAAAACTATCGTTCCTGGAAGTGTGATACAGATCATATATCTTGGCAGCAATGAACGTCAACGTGACAAACGGCTTTAATATGTATGACAGCTGTCAGCAAATGTTTAATTTGAACATTGTAAATACGCTAATTTATCATTTGACCCGTGTTTAACCCCTCGGACAACGCTCAAATTTGATATACTTATTCGAGGTTAAAATGTCAAGATCGCGATAAGAAAGTTGTAACTTATGCAACTATGTTTGGCGCTAATTACAAATTAGGCTATGTAGATTAATAATATGTATTCTAATTTATCGAGTATCCGGTGCCACCTCTCATTCGTATTGAACACCTCCGACGCACCACACTGTCTTATAAAAAATACTGTCATTTCTGTCTACTTAAAACACAAAGAAATAAAAAAAATTTTTTTTGGTGTAATTATCATTCAGTGTGTGTAGACTAATATGTAATAAAATTTATCGGGTATCCGGTGCCAATCACCTCTCTCCATACGTCTAGAACTTCTCCGATGCATCGCGTCGTTGTATGAAACGTTCAGTCAAATTTACTGAAATATGAAAATGACATTTTTAGCCTTGACTTATACTAGGATCCGTATTTTTCTTTAGTTAATACATGTATTGTATTACTACATATGCATCAATACGCATCTATTGCTGACCTTTATTATAAATTATGCGGTTTATTTACCAATAAACAATAATTTTGTAAATGTTGCTCAATCAGTTTGGTTGTAACATTATTTTTGAGAGTTTGCAATTGATAGTATAGTTACCAGTAACTAACATACTTTTTATTATATTTTAAAATAGAGGGTGGTATAATTAATTAATTACAATTAATTTTGTAAAATATGAGGTGAAAATTATAAAGGAATTTTTTTTTCACTCTCCGGTATATGGAAATAGTAATGGAGTAACGTATAATTAATGTGATAGTAAACAGGGAAATGGGAATAATAAAATTGCTAATTACTTATAATTACAATCTGCAATTACAATCGTAACGTCACATTTGCATTATTATATAATCCGACATAACATATCGTGACAGGCCCTCGTATTTCTTAATTATTTGAACCACTTTTTTTTATGATCCTATCTAAAACCGTAAATCAAATATCTTCTCCTAATTTTAGTTACAGAGGTTCAATGGGTTATTATCAAATCCAGTCCATTAAGCAATGAAAAGTACAGTAATTTGTTGGACGGCATTGGAATTGATGATAATAAGAATTTCAAGTGATTCATACATGACTAACTTCCATATTAAAAACTCGCGGTAGTGGTACGCACTCAAGTGTCTGTATCGCTTAACGTTTTCAGTTCTAACTCGATTCTAGAACGTATATGATGTGCGTTGTACGCGGTTGCTCCGTTTTGCTTTATTGTGTAATACGCCAATTATACAATTATTAGAGCGATGCGTAATTTTTACATAATTACGATAAGATGAATACAAGTAGGAGACGACTACTTAACAATCGCCCTCATTATTCTAAAGGTGATTAGGGCTTTAATACATTGACCTTGTGTTTATTATCTGGGTTGTTTATATATTTTTTTGTTTTGTTGCAGGGTCGTCCACCGATTTAATGCCCACTATAATGGGAGCAATTGATGCAATCTGGGAGGGAAATAAAATAATTGATTCAGAAGAACCGAAACGTACACTTCAAGCCAATAATTTTGCAAATCTATCGCATAACGTACAAAAAATCTTAGCTAACGTTCCTGATGAAGAGCTCAATAAAAATTTCAGTAGTGAAGAATCTCTTAAAAAACTCAACCGTACTTATTCACGCGCACGAATATCACCCGAAAAATCCTCATCTCCTGAAGAGATTATCTCACCAAACGTACAAAAGATGTTGTCAAACTTACCTGATATTGAACTGATAACGAAACCGAAAAGTTTAAGAAGCTCGAAAAGTTTTTGTACGTCGTCGAGGCCTAGTTTTCGCGGTATTCAGGATTTAACAGTTTCTTCTAGTGTTAGTGATAATTTAAGTGATGTAGGTGAAGTGCCAAATGAAAGAGTGCCAAAACCTTTAGGAAGTTATTTACACACATCACCATCAGGAATTGCATCAAGAACGCCAGTAGGGCGGAAAAATTTCAAACTTCTTCAGGTGCGTAATACTTCCCGCACTTCCCCTATAACTAATCCTTTCAAGATGTAAACAATTCCAACATTTCATGACGTCTTTAATTTCCGTTTCTAGCATGTGCACTATAAAAACAAAAAATAAAAAGTGCATGTCAAATGTTAACACTCTCACTTAAAGGAAATGAATTGAGTTTATTGTAATTGAATTAACCTGAGGTGGATTAGGTTTCTTTCCGTGTTTATTAAAGTTTAAACAATTTTATTTGTAGGTACCGAGCGAAAGTGGAACAAATAGTACAACATCATCGGAAGTATCCAGGCCTGTTTCATTAACTAGCCTGGGTTCTTGTTCTTCAAGTAGTAGTGGTGGCCATCATCAACAAAGTTCCGCATATTTAGCGTCTGCTGAAAGTTTAGATAGTGATCCGGAACCAACTGGAAGTCAAGGTATTGTTCGTTTTAATTATTAAATTACCGTACAATGATGTTATTATCACAAGGTTATAACCACGCACGAATTTCTAAATAGGCGGAAAGTCGTGAGTGATTATTGAATATTATATACAACCTTAACGTGAATGTCAGTGACATTTTTGTATTGTCAGTTACAATAATTACAATGTCAGTTGAACATCGGCTAGCGACATCTATTGTCTCATAGCTCAAATGTACACTATTATAACACATCAGTTTGCTAGAATTTTAATTTAACAAAATTATCAAAAATTTTACCATGAGGCACAGTAACGCTATTGCATTCCAATACTTAAAAAATTTCAAAACCAAAGATTTACGTGTAGTGACACCTATTAGTCAGCTATACAGTGGCTGATCAAATTATTAGAGCTAATTATATTATTTTACATTTCACTTAGTAACCCTATCACTATGATAATAAAATACAGTGGTTTGTTACTTATTACATTGGTTGACTATTGCCACACCAAATACTGAAAAAATAAAGGCCTGGCAACCTTGTATACCAAAGTGGCTGCCGTCATTTGGCGCGTTGGCGGTTAGTTAGCGTTGATCTGTTGAAGAGGTTATATGTGTGTATCGAGTTGTTTTGTAGCGTCAGTACGATTTGTTGGTTTTTTAGTGGACATTTTATAATATTTTACTCGCCATACGTTACCAGTTATGGATAAGGCAAAATACATTTCCCCACGAAAGATATCCGAGATAAAAACGCTTTTAGCTCACACAAAACATTCAAGTAGAGCTATAGCAAAGATTGCTAACGTGTCAAGAGCCACAGTGGACAGAATTACAAAAAAATTGATGCGAATACTGAAGTAACTCCTCAACGCATACGTAAATGTGGAAGAAAAAAATTACTACACCTCAGGATGAGAGGAAACAGAAAGGCTCCCTGTAGAATCCTAACAAAAATGATGCAAGATCAAGGGGTCAACATATCGAAAATGACAACTCGTCGAAGAATAAAAGAAATGGGTTACTCAGCTTGTCGGCCGGCAAAGAAACCGTTGCTTACACAGGCCACGAAGAAAAAAGATTGCAATGGGCCAAGAATCACAAAGATTGGACTGTAGAAGACTGGAAAAGATAAGAACACCTAATTTTGTTTATTAATGGTATTACGAGTTGAAAAATACAATGAACACAGTGATACCAAACAATAATTTGTTTCAGGTTTGCTTTTCTGATCAGTCCATGTTATAAATTCTTATGGACAAATCAGAATTTATCAGGCGACGACCAGAGGAAAAGTACCAGTCCGATTGCCTCGTTAGAACCGTTAAACATCCCTAAGCATCATGGCCTGGTCAGTTATGAGCTGGCAAGGTACAAACCGGCTGTACTTCGTTGAAGGTACAATGAGGCAGGACCAATATTTGAAGATTCTTCGGACAAAGATGCTGCCTCAGGCTAAGGAATGGTTTCGGACGGAAGATTTACATTTATGCATGATTCTGCACCCTGCCATAAGGCGAAAACTATCACAAAATTCCTCAAAGATGAAAAAGTAAAGGTTCTGGACTGGCTAGGAAACTCACCAGACCTGAATCCTATAGAGAACCTTTGAAAGGAAATGAAAAGAGAAATTGCCATGACATTAGTCACAAATAAGCGTGACTTGATCGAACAATTCATTACAGTTTGGCATCGATCAGGAACTTGGCAGAAACATGCCCAGACGATGTTCGGCTGTCATTGCCGCGAAAGGTGTGGTAATACGATCATTGGACCTACATTCTAAAATATTTAGGTATATACAGGGTGAATGACAAAATATGCCAACCCAAAATAGTGTTTTTTAATGGAACACACTGTATATTTTGATTCACTGTTACATTTACAATAAAAGTATAGAAATTTGTATCTGTATCACTAACCGTTCTTCTGCAGATATCCTCACTTCAGTACCAAAATAGAGTTGACAATGCGAGCGTTGTCACCACGATTTGTAAATCTGTTATACCACCGACTATTAAATTAATAAGTCTACTAATAAACAAACTGGCAAAAGGATTTCGAAAACATGTAAAACTATACAGAATGATTAACTTCGAAATGTAATTTTCTCAATTTTTCAAATGTAACACCTTGTATATTTTTCGCATTTCCATTTCCCGTGAAAAGTAGATACTAATTGATAATAGGTTTCATAGCCATAAGACAGACCCTTCTTGAGATTTTGACGCTGTTACGTGAAAATATTCTAAAATACAAATTTACTGTGACAATAAAATTTAACAAAACAAATCAGGTAGGCTAGCTACTCGTAATAAAGAGGAACAATTGCATCTATTGTTTTGACGTTTGTATAATCATTAAATATTGTTCCATTAGTTTGTGTGTTTGTCGTTTTGTCATTTTTGTATAAAATGAATTTTTCAAAGAAGAAATGGTCGATATGATCTCTATTTAGCGAAGCTCAAAGAAATACATTGCTGGCTACCCGTTTGTACTGTGAACGATACCCAGAGAGAAGACAGCTGCGGAAAGAATCGTTTATAAAAAGAAAGAATAAAATCATAATTTTTACCATTGGAATTATTAAAAGAATTTAAATATTATAATCAACCCATAAAAACTGCGGGTTGGTAACCCTAATTTGACCTTTTTTCTTCTAACCGATTCAAACTTTATTTCGGTTCCCTTTTTTATTTAATCGCCAATTAACAATTAAGACAGGTAATTTTACAAATTAATGATAATAAATAAGGTTAACAATCCCCTATTACTGGTATTGGGCTTTAATCTTACCTTTGGTTTATTTCTTTGTTTAATTTTTTGTTTTGTTCAGGGTCGTCCACCGATTTAATGCCCAGTATAATGGGAGCAATTGATGCAATCTGGGAGGAAATAAAATAATTGATTCAGAAGAACCGAAACGTACACTTCAAGCCAATAATTTTGCAAATCTATCGCATAACAGTAAAAATTTTAGCGAACGTTCCTGATGAAGAGCTCAATAAAAATTTCAGTAGTGAAGAATCTCTTAAAAACTCAACCGTACTTATTCACGCGCACGAATATCACCGAAAAATCCTCATCTCCTGAAGAGATTATCTCACCAAACGTACAAAAGATGTTGTCAAACTTACCTGATATTGAACTGATAACGAAACCGAAAAGTTTAAATTCGAAAAGTTTTACGTCGTCGAGGCCTAGTTCGCGGTATTCAGGATTTAACAGTTTCTTCTAGTGTTAGTGATAATTTAAGTGATGTAGGTGAAGTGCCAAATGAAAGAGTGCCAAAACCTTTAGAAGTTATTTACACACATCACCATCAGGAATTGCATCAAGAACGCCAGTGGCGGAAAAATTTCAAACTTCTTCAGGTGCGTAATACTTCCGCACTTCTATAACTAATCCTTTCAAGATGTAAACAATTCCAACATTTCATGACGTCTTTAATTTCCGTTTCTAGCATGTGCACTATAAAAACAAAAATAAAAGTGCATGTCAAATGTTAACTCTCACTTAAAGGAAATGAATTGAGTTTATTGTAATTGAATTAACCTGAGGTGGATTAGGTTTCTTTCCGTGTTTACTAAAGTTTAAATAATTTTATTTGTAGGTACCGAGCGAAAGTGGAACAAATAGTACAACATCATCGGAAGTATCCAGGCCTGTTTCATTAACTAGCCTGGGTTCTTGTTCTTCAAGTAGTAGTGGTGGCCATCATCAACAAAGTTCCGCATATTTAGCGTCTGCTGAAAGTTTAGATAGTGATCCGGAACCAACTGGAAGTCAAGGTATTGTTCGTTTTAATTATTAAATTACCGTACAATGATGTTATTATCACAAGGTTATAACCACGCACGAATTGCTAAATAGGCGGAAAGTCGTGAGTGATTTTGAATATTATATACAACCTTAACGTGAATGTCAGTATTTTGATTTCAGTTACAATAATTACAATGTCAGTTGAACATCGGCTAGCGACATCTATTGTCTCATAGCTCAAATGTACACTATTATAACACATCAGTTTGCTAGAATTTTAATTTAACAAAATTATCAAAAATTTTACCATGAGGCACAGTAACGCTATTGCATTCCAATACTTAAAAAATTTCAAAACCAAAGATTTACGTGTAGTGACACCTATTAGTCAGCTATACAGTGGCTGATCAAATTATTAGAGCTAATTATATTATTTTACATTTCACTTAGTAACCCTATCACTATGATAATAAAATACAGTGGTTTGTTACTTATTACATTGGTTGACTATTGCCACACCAAATACTGAAAAAATAAAGGCCTGGCAACCTTGTATACCAAAGTGGCTGCCGTCATTTGGCGCGTTGGCGGTTAGTTAGCGTTGATCTGTTGAAGAGGTTATATGTGTGTATCGAGTTGTTTTGTAGCGTCAGTACGATTTGTTGGTTTTTTAGTGGACATTTTATAATATTTTACTCGCCATACGTTACCAGTTATGGATAAGGCAAAATACATTTCCCCACGAAAGATATCCGAGATAAAAACGCTTTTAGCTCACACAAAACATTCAAGTAGAGCTATAGCAAAGATTGCTAACGTGTCAAGAGCCACAGTGGACAGAATTACAAAAAAATTGAAGCAAATATTAAAGTAACTCCTCAACGCATACGTAAATGTGGAAGAAAAAAAATTACTACACCTCGGGATGAGAGGAAAATTAGACAAATCGTAAAGGAAAACAGAAAGGCTCCCTGTAGAATCCTAACAAAAATGATGCAAGTTCAAGGGGTCAACATATCGGAAATGACAACCCGTCGATGAATAAAGGAAATGGGTTACTCAGCTTGTCGGCCGGCAAAGAAACCGTTGCTTACACAGGCCACGAAGAAAAAAAGATTGCAATGGGCCAAGAATCACAAAGATTGTACAGTAGAAGACTGGAAAAAGATAAGAACACCTAATTTTGTTTATTAATGGTATTACGAGTTGAAAAAATACAATGAACACAGTGATACCAAACAATAACTTGTTTCCAGGTTTGCTTTTCTGATGAGTCCATGGTATAAATTCTTATGGACAAATCAGAATTTGTAAGGCGACGACCAGATTGCCTCGTTAGAACCGTTAAACATCCCCTAAGCACCATGGCCTGGTCAGTTATGAGTTGGCAAGGTACAGGCCGGCTGTACTTCGTTGAAGGTACGATGAGGCAGGACCAATATTTGAAGATTCTTCGGACAAAGATGCTGCCTCAGGCTAAGGAACGGTTTCCGGACGGCAGATTTACATTTATGCATGATTCTGCACCCTGCCATAAAGCGAAAACTGTCACAAAATTCCTCAAAGTTGAAAAAGTAAAGGTTCTGGACTGGCTAGGAAACTCACCAGACCTGAATCCTATAGAGAACCTTTGGAAGGAAATGAAAAGAGAAATTGCCAAGACATTAGTCACAAATAAGCGTGACTTGATCGAACAATTCATTACAGTTTGGCATCGATCAGGAGCTTGGCAGAAAGCATGCCCAGACGATGTTCGGCTGTCATTGCCGCGAAAGGTGACACCACCAAGTATTGATTTAATATCTCTTATGTCACATTTTTACACTAAACATAAAATATAAACCTAATTTTATTATGTTTATTACTTTTATTTATTGTTCCCAAAAGAACACTTAAAAAATATAGATTACGGACATTATATGACAATAATAAATTACAAAATTAAAATTTTTCAGGGTGGCTCTAATAATTTGATCAGCCACTGTATATGTAGATAGAAATTTGCCTTTAAATTTAATATAACATAACAATTTTAAAACAAATAAATAAACTATATCGATTTTTAACGTTTCCGTAATATAACGTATACTGTTTTCAAAATTGTTACTTGTACAGGGTGGGTGTCGACTGTGTGGACGGAGGATCTAGACCTAAATAGAAATTACAGTTCGCAGCTTTATTAAAAAAAAACAAATTGCATCCTTATCATATCGAGCAACATCAAGCTTTAAGTGAAATAGATTTTCAAAATCGTGAATCTTTCTGCCAATGGGTAACTAGTAAAGTCAATGAAGAACCCAATTTTGTTAATAACATTCTATTTACGGATGAGGCAACTTTTCACAATAATGGCAATATTAATTCACATAACTATTCAGATACTAATCCACACATCTTAAGAGTTGTTGATCACCAGCATCGATGGTCAGTTAATGTGTGGGGTGGTATAATCAATTTTCATGTGGTTGGTCCAGTTTTCTTTGATGGGAGTCTTACTGGAGAAAGATATTTACAGTTTTTGGAAAATGATTTACCCGAGCTTTTGGAAAATATCGAGGTACATAATATTCGTACGATGTGGTTTCAACTGGATGGCGCACCTCCACACTATGCACTCAACGTTAGGCAATATCCGATAAGGTAGATAAGACGAGGTGGTGTGCAAAACTGGCCAGCCAGAACACCGGATCTTACGCCCCTCGATTTCTTCCTTTGGGGCTACGTTAAAGAAAAAGTTTACCAACATCCTCCCACCACAAGCGAAGATATGAAAAATAGAATTAGAGGTGTGTTTCAATAAATTTCGCCTCTAATGTTGTTACGAGTGAATCTTTCGTTTACCGAGCGAATTGCAAAGTGTTTAACTAGGCGTGGTCAGCATTTTGAATTTATGGTTTTATTCGTTTAGGTTTACTTGTTTAACTTATTTTTAGGAGTAGAGAATTATTTTATTGTTTTGTTATGAATTCAGTTTTCCTATCAGTTAAATAATTTATTTGCCATTCGTATTTTCTTATTCGCTCTGGATTTTGTTTTATTTGTTCTTCTGTATGTCAATATTTTCAAATAAAGCGTCAATATCTCAAGAATCGAAATGTGAAAAAATTTCAAGGCATTTGAAAAAAATTGAGAAAAATTACATTTCGCGTAAGTTAATCATTCTGTATAGTTTTACATGTTTTCGAAAAATTTCCCAGTTTGTTTCTTAGTAGACTATTATTAATAGTCGGTGGTATAAACAGAATTAAAAAATCGTGGTTCCAAAGTTAACTCTATTTTGGTACTAAAGTGATGATATCTGCAGAACGGTTAGTGATGCACATACAAATTTCTATACTTTTATTCTAAATGTAACAGTGAATCCAAAAACGTAAAAATATATAGGGTGTTTCATTAAAAAAACACGGGTTTGGGTTGGCAATCACCCTGTATATACCTAAGTATTTTTAGAGTGTAGCTCCTACCACACCAAAATTAGTTTTGATATCTCTAATAGTTAAGGGAAAATCCTGTATATGATGTTAGATGCAACGTCCTTTGGTAACATTAAAAGAACCAATTCTTTCAATGGTAGTAAAAGTAATACGTAAGTCTATTGTTGGAAAGGACTAATTTGCCGAATGATCTGCCGAATATGAATACCTACTATGTGAACCAGTAAAAGGTAGTTTAACATAAATTGGATATTTAGTTTTATCAGGAACACTTCTTGTTAAGAAAATGACAAACATAACTTTCTATAAAATTTAGTGAAAAGCCATTTTTTATAAAAATTTGTTTCAATTTATCAAATTCCAAATTCAATAAATGAAAGGTTGAACAGAGCATATATGCTGTGTGTAACAATGTGTTAATTAAACCTATCTTATATTGAATAGGAACAAAACTTTCATTATCAGTGTATAAATCAGTAAATGTCAGTTTTCTATAAACAGAAGTGTCAAAACCTGAATCTAAACTACAAACAGCCTCAAATGAGAATTTAATGTTAGGGTGTTGGCTGTTTAAATAATTTAAAAAAGATTGAATGTGATCATTATTTTTAAAAAGAAGAAAAGTATCCATGTATCTCCTGTAAAAAATAGGTTTCAAATATTTTGGGCAATTATCAAGCCATTATTTTTCATGGAAAATTAAAAAAATATTAGCAAAAGATGGTCCTAATGTATTACCCATTGCAACACCATCTAAGTGTTTATATAAAAGTTTGTCATAACGAAAAACATTTCCTTAGTTGCCAAGTTAAGTAGATCTCTAAAATTACATTTAGTTAAAATTTTTTTTTGGGTTTCGTAATGGTTTTTATGAACAGATTGAAGGTGTAGCATTGGGTAGTCCCCTTAGACCTGTTACGTAGCTAATTTTTACATGAAAAAGTTTGTAACTTTAGCGTTACAAAATACACCTTTTTTTAGATATGTAGATGACACATTTGTTATTTGGAGACATTGAGAAGAGGCACTGCATGAGTTTCTCGTTTTTATAAATGCTATACATCCTAGGATTCAATTTACCATGGAAAAAGAAACCAATGGAAGTTTACCATTTCTTGACATATTAATATCTAAAAATAATAATTCACTATCTTTTAAGGTTTACAGAAAGCCGACACACACTGATAGATACCTTCATCAATTATCCAACCGCCATCCACGTTAAAAAATTGGTATAATTAAATCTTTAGTAGATCGAGCAAAACGAATTTGTGACCCTGAATTTTTGAAGGATGAATATAAATATTTAACAAAATCCTTACAAGATAATGGATATTCACTTACAGATATTAATAATGTTGTTACACCTTCTAGACGTAGCCTTAAAGAAAAATCAGTTCTTAATGTTGGTACTGCTTTTCTTCCTTTCATAGCTAATGTTACAGATAGAATCTTAATTAAATATGGCATTAGGACTATTTTTAACCCTGCAAGAAAAATGAAAGAAACATTTAAGATCACCTAAAGATGTGTCAAACCCTTTATCATCTTCCGGATTGTATAAGTTATCTTGTTCATATGGAAAAGTATATATCGGAACCACACAACATAGCTTTGATGTAAGACCTAAAGAACATATGAGATTTTGTAGATTAGGTCAACCAGAGAAGTCTGCTGTGGCTGTCCATGCTCGGAATAATCTAAATCATGACATTCAATTTGACAATATGGAAACTCATTATTATGTTTGTTTACAATGTGAAGCTATTGAAATATATAAACACCCGAATAATTTTAATAGACAAGAAAATCTCCGTTTAAATAGGTTTTGGCATTTTATAATTAAAAAAGGCATAATGATGCGTCTTGATTTTGATTTTAATTTTGACTTTTGGTATGTATAGGTTTTTTGCTGTGTTTTTCCTAGACCTTGAAGCAAATTATATGTTAAATTAGCACAACACTATAATTTAACATAAGTAGTTGAAATTCAGATTAAAATTAAAAAATTACAAAGAAAACGTTCTGCATTATGCTTTGCATTGTTAATAACACTTGCACTTATTGATAAAAATATCTCTTTGTTAGATTTAACTGGATTATTTTATTTGATGTCATGTTTATATTTGTGACTGCTTCTATCATTTTGCATCATAACTTGATTAAATTTTGTTAAATGTGTTTTTTTGGCTGACATTTTTCATTGTTAGCTTTCGCCGTTAGAGAGTGTTCTGATTTGTCGTCTTTAAGACAGTTTAACAATATTTAATTGTAATGACCTAGTTATTCTTTACTAAAATTTAATTCTATAGTTGGTTTTATACGTTTCTCAAACTGCAATATCAATAGCAGGCTGATGTTTATGTTTTAATTTTTTAACTTGATTTCTTTGGCAAAAGAAAAACTATCTTTTATGACAAATTTACTTTGAGTTATAGGAGATAGATGAAGAATTAAAAATTATGATAATTGCCCAAAATATTTTAAACCTATTTTTTGCAGGAGATACATGTATGATACTTTTCTAAATTATTTAAACAGCCAGCACCCAAATATTAAATTCTCATTTGAGGTTGAAGTTGATAAAAGCTTACTTTTTTTAAGAATGGGTATTTTTAATTTAGATTCAGGTTTTGACAGTTCTGTTTATAAAAAACCAACATTTACTGATTTATACACTAATAATGAAAGTTTTATTCCGAATCAATATAAGATAGGTTTAATTAACATATTGTTACACAGAGCTTATATGCGCTGTTCAACTTTTCATTTATTGAATTTGGAATTTGATAAATTGAAACAAATTTTTGTAACAAATGGGGCGCAAACATCTCTTTAGAGGGCTTCATTCCGTTATTTTGGATATACTGCAATGTCGAGTGTTTTGAGAATATGTGTACTATTTGGATATAAGCAGATGAGAATGATCTCTTTATCTTTACAAAATGCCCTTAATTGCATTGTGAGATGAGATCGATGTCCGTCCACGTAAAGAATGATTGGCATTTCAATCGCATTGGCTAGGGTCTATGGGTAAAAAATGTTAGCCTCGAAAAGCGACTTTTCGGTAATTCAACAACTGTCAGACCTTCAAACACCGCGATCTAGAGGTACACAATCGACTATTGCTTTAGGAATTCTTTGATATGGGTGCATAATTTTTCTTTTCCCGTGATCGCGTTTTACAAATAAAACCTCTAGACTAGTAATTAATTAAATTCTTAATATTTAAAAAGTACACGTATTTACACCTAGTTACTTTATAGGAGGTTTCGGCCTTACCTCCCACTTTTTGTTATATTAAGTTGACTTAATTGCACTTAAATTACACCCAAAACGTACGCTGTTACTGATATATTTTATTACACCTGGACTTACCACTAATTATTCAAAATAAATGAAAAATACTTCTTAAAATTGAGGCTCGCTTTTCCACACGTAAATGTTTAAAAGCTATGCACAATTGTATGTTAAATCACTTATCGGTTCTGTAGTGAATTAGTTGTTAACTACCATAGTCAGATTTGTGATACATTCATATTAGCAATAACATTCTTACAAACGCGCGCGCGAACTGTCATCACAGATTTGTGATACATTCATATTAGCAATAACATTCTTACAAACGCGCGCGAACTGTCATTATTTCACTATCATAACCAGTAATCAAAAACAGATCACTAGCTCTTTAATAACATAACACCGGTGTTATATTGTATAGGAAGTGACGGTGCCGCACTCAATGCATGAACCACGCAAGGTGGACGTTCTTCAACATGTCCTCAAAACGATTATAAACCATTGATTTTAAGATATAGGGAGAGTGTACAAAATACGTTTTTTATCTCATCCCAGAAATTCTCGCAAAGCGGACATTGAACTAAACAGTTCCAGTGCCTGTAGGACGCCGTGACACTTCAGTAAAAAATTTTAAAACTACAGTAGGACAGCATACTAAATTACAACAATTCCCTCGACATTACACTGAAATATTAGCTAAGCATTATGTAATTTTCTTATGAGTCCACAATGAGAGTTTCCTATGTTTTACGTAAATTTGTTAGTTTTTTTTTTATTTCAGTGCAGTGTTCTTCTGCAGGGAGTTTAAGGTTTTTCTCCATGTTCAGCTCTGGGTCCTTCTGCTTTTTGTCTGTTTTAGTTTTTGGAATTGCTTGTGCTTTCAATTTTGGTGTATATTTTGTGTAAAAAAAGAAAAAAAAGTTTTTTTTATTTTGTAATAATTAATTATTAGTGTATATATTGGTGTTTGATGTTTGAGTGTTTGATTGGTTTAGAGTTTGCCATTTTCGTGAGCGGTAGTCGTCATCATTTGAGCATGGTGAGCAGGGGTGTCATTTAGAATTCTGTCAAATTCTGTTGATATGTCGTCTAATAGTTGTCTCAGCAGTGCAGAAATATGTTTGGAGTTTTCTCTTAGGTTTTTTCGGATTGTATAGGCGCCTGTTGTTCGTTAGGAGGTTTTAAGGATGTGTTTGGTAGCGGTTATTTCGCCGTGAACTCTACGGTGGTATATTTCGTTTGTAGTGTCTTAAGTCTGTCTGTGATAGGTTGTATTTTTGCTGTTTCTATTTCCCCAACGTTGGGATGCCTGCAATGTTGTCTTTGTATGTTTCGTTCGCAGGCTGCGATGAATTTTAGGTTATTGTTTTTGGGGGTGGCGTACAATGGCGCATGGTAGTCTAGTAGTAGTCTTATGTATGTCGTGTGTTTGTTGTAAGGTTTTGGGGTGGCAGCCTCTGTCGTGTCCTGGGAGGGCTTTCAACAGCTTCACACGCTTGTAGACTTTGTCTAGAGTCTTGTTCCCAGTTGTGTTTTGGAGAAGGTAACTCCTAGGTATACCATTGTGTCTTGCGATTGAAGTTGTGCGTCTCTTACTTGTAGGGTTATGTGTTCCTTAGATTGTCGAAGTTGTAGATTGTAGGTTGGAATGTTGAAATAGTGTTGTTTGTGTTTTGTTGGGATTAATCGGAGAATTGTTTGAGTTGTTAAGTCTGTCTGCGGTCGCGCTTTTCCGGCTAGTTGCCCATAAGGCGGTGTTGTTGGGTTATTGTGACTTCGTGGTTCGCAGGTAATGGAATGTCGTGGTGTAGATTAGGTATAGTAGGGAGGCTAAGTCTGAACCTTGTGGCATGCCTGCTGTTGGTACGAATGGTTCAGTTGTGGTTGTGCCTATCCTAACCTTCACAGATCTGTTTAGAGTTAATGTTTTATTTATTAGTCTGGCGTGCCAGACTTTGTCGAAGACCTGCTTGATATCGAGAAATACTGCTAGGCAGCAGTTTTGATGGTTGCTAGATTTGAAGATCTGAAGCCAGATTGGCTGTTTGGTATGAAAAAGTTGGCTTGTCTGTCTTCTGGACATGATTGCTTCGAAGCCATTACGCATGCAGCTTAGTAGTAATATTGGTTTGTATGGAGTCCGAAGGTGGTTTAACCTTCATAACGGTATTTTGGAACAATCATTGAAAAAATATGCGGCGCTGGTGCCAGAAGAGTAATTTGCATAGTTTAAGATTCTCCTATTTTACTCGAAAACGGTACGTTAAATGAAAAATACTAAGAACACTGTTTTGCTTGTTTTGAAAGATTTCCTAATAATCGTATACAGGGTGTTACAAAAAAATTAATGATAAAAATACTTTGACCCTACCCTGTAGGTACGCAAATGGAAAAAAAATACAATTATTAACTACGTTACATAGCGCACGGCACTACTCCGAGTTTATGTTAAAGTTTCAATTCAATATTTTTAACGGTGTTTAAACAATAAAATATACACGGATTTCAGAAATTGACTTTAATACACTGTATGCATTTTTGGACTTATATTTAGAGGAACTTTTCTTCAAATTTCATGACGAGGAATCATCTACTGCAATATGGCCGTGCAATTTCCCAACAGCTAGCGCGAGGTGTAGCACTTGTCTTTTTCTACCTTATCTCAACTTAAGGGTCCTGTAAATTTAATCTCACTTGGAGCTTACATTGAGGATGATATACAAATCTCGCGTGAACTGAAGGACCGGTCCACTTTTAGGATTTTTTTAGGATGTAAAAATGAACAAATTAAAAAAAAATCATTATTTGTGCCAAGATTTGGCCGCCCCACAATTTGGGCGCCCCGAACGGGGCATGTGTTGCACGTGTATAGAAGCGGCTCTAATCATAAACGTGTTTATTCATTAAGAGCACAGATAAATGTGTGAATTTATTAATGCGGTAGGTATATTACGAAGTTGAAGAAATGTAATATTTTTGATTTAGGTTAATCTCGTAAAAATGTACCTACGTTGTTTGAGGTTAATGCACAAAAACAACGCAAATATTTAAAATATGTGTTCAGTGGTCAGTGACGCTTTATGAAGTTTTTACATTTTAACACTTGAAGCGTAAAAAATGAATTATAAACAAACAAATTGTCACGCACTATATAATTATAGTTTCTAATAATTCACGTAACCAATCATACCTTTACAATTACTCCGCCATATTGAAAATGGTGGTAATTTAAATATCGATTTAAAGAAATGGCGGTAGTTTCCAAAGAGATAAAACACAACAAACATTTTATTTATCACAATTTGCTTATCATTTGTGAGTAGGATTTTTCATAACATTTCAAGGAAAATAAATATGTACATTTATTCGTTCTTCGACGATGTTTGCAAGGTGGTGTGTGAACGCATTTTGTGTATATTTATTCTAAAAATGTGCCTTTTTTCAGGTTCTGCGGACAGTGGGATTGCAGAGCAGCCAACAATGAGTCCTGAGCAATGTGTACTGCAAGAGGTTATCGATACCGAAACCGTTTATGTCTCCGATTTACGGGAAGTGATCGAGGTAATAATATACTCCACCACATCCTTCCAGTTTAACAAATTTTACAATATAAGTGGAATATTACGCTTTTGATGACAAAAACAGTGTCGCGACCTCTAAATGTTCTGATTCATTCATTCATTAAGTCGATCAACTGTTTTCTTCCGTTCCATTAGTTACCTATGAATTATTTTGTTCTTAGTAATGACTATACGTCATCCTCTAGTCAAGAATTTACTACTTAATCCCCTCCCGCTCCCCAGTTCTAGTCACGGAATGGTGATATCGCGCAGGTACACGTCCTTCGAATTTATACCATAAGTTATACGTGAATCATCCCATTGTTTTCAATTGGGTGGAAGAACCAACTTCCCTTTTACATACCAAACCGATCAACTTTGACCGTTACCCATTCTTGCTTTCTAGTTGATTTTTAAAAAAAGTCTGCGAATCTATGATTTAATCCAAACTTTCATCTGTTTTTGTGTATTAGTCACACTGATAAGAACAGCGGAAACTTCCCTCCCTCTTCACAACCATCTTCAGTAAATAATGATAGAAAATGAAACACAACCGCAAATGACGCCTATTATATTTCATAATACAGGAAAAATAGGCCACAAAATGTTATTTATAACATAAACTTTCACATTACTAATAGGTATTAAAACATGTTTTAATTATCTAATTTACAAATTTGTGCACATTTTAAATAGACAAGAGATGATTGATGGAAGGATGTTTATGTATGGCATGTGTTATGCAAATTTTTTTTGCGAAATTGGGTCATTTTTTCGCATTTGTAGAGATTTAGTCCCACGTTTGTATCCAATTTGTACCAATTAATAATAATTACAACATAAAAGCATCAACAAATTATACCTACGCCACGCTAAGTGCAATAATGTACTGCTTAATTTATGTCTTTAGACTGGGAATAAACGTAATAGTGCTAAGAAAGTATTATTGTTACTTTTATTTCATACAATTGCAAAAAAAAAAACGGGCTTGCAACAATATAAGGCAAAATTATTATCAATCAGCTTAATAGTAATAATAGTATTGTAAACATTTGGAAATAGTTGTGTCAAACTGTCAAATTTTGTCATATCTTTTGCAAGCACTTTACTTACAAAGACCAATGTGATGTGTAATAATAATATAACGATGCATATTTGATTATCAGTGTTCTTACTTCGTGCCTTCCCACAAATTTCGAAAAACCACAATTTTGTAAACTATATTAATTGTAACACAGCGCCATCTACCTATTGCTCAATAAAAGTTATAGATATATATATATATATATATATATATATATATATATATATATATATATATATATATCAAGGTTTTCAAAGTTAAGTCGACACTATTCCTACCTTCGTTATCATTGGTGCTACGAAGTCGGTTAAATGGGCAAAGAAGTAGCATTTTTTCCACTCGTTACGATGGTGAAATCAAAATAAAAATTAAACTTCGTGTCCGCGAGTTATGTCAAAAATTTTCATTTTTTTAAATGGCACACCCAGTATGCAATAGATAGAAAATTAAATTCTGAACAAAAAAGTTCCTATGACATTTTACCCTAATGTTAAAAATGACAAAGTTATTGATCATTTATTGAATTCGTCAAGGTGGCTGGTATTACGTGAACAATATTTGTCATTTTCACAAATGTCATCAGAATTGATATGTCAAAGTGAAGTTTGCTAATAAAGAGTTAAGAGTTTGTGTTTTTTGAATAGAAAAATGCCTTTCACCCATTCAGAAAAGTGTGATATGTTAGAATGTTACATCGTTTGTCAAAAAACAGTTATCGAGCGCGTGAGCGCTACAGTGATTGTTTCCTACGCGTCATTTGCCGGATAGAAGATACTTTTGGTTTTGTATCGTAAATTTAGATCTAATTCGAGCGTGTTTAAGAAATCCAGATCTAATAAACAATGTATAATTAGTGAAGAAACTGAAATTAATGTGTTAGCTTATTTTGAAGCATATCCCAACAACTCAATTAATGATTTAGTGCAAAAAATGGACTATGTTTGGGTTCCATCCACAATATTCTAAAAGTATAAGTTTGTGCCGTATAAGTTCCGACCTACACAGACACTAGTACCAGGAGATCAAGAAAGACGCGTTCAGTTTTGTCACTGGTTTATTAATCAAATGAGAACCAATAATGATTTTTGGAGCTCAATTCTATGGAGTGACGAATCAACTTTTTCTAATAAGGGCATGTTCAACAGGAAAAACAGCCATTTTTGGAGTCGAGAAAATCCGATGCTCTACCGATCTAGTAACCCGCAGAGGCGCTTCAGTGTTAATGTTTGGTGCGGTGTAATTGGCTCGATAATTGTTGGTCCAGTATTTTATCAGGGTGCGTTAACTGGTGAGCGGTACGCCGAAATGTTGACTGCCACACTCCAAGACTTCTTGGATGATGTAAATTTAATGGATAGGCAGAACATTTATTTCCAACAAGACGGAGCTCCTCCCCATAACGTTCGTCAGATAGATACAGTATTAAACAATTTTTTTGATGACAGATATTTATCAACTAATGGGCCTATCCGTATGCCTCCTCGATCACCTGAGATTACTCCAATGGATTTTTTCTTTTGGGGATATGTCAACAGTACAACAGGCGATATGATAACCTTGAGGATCTCCAGCGAAGCATCGTTCACGCCATCAATAATATTGATGGTAGATCCATTGCTAAGGCTACTAAAAGTGTCTACAAGCGGGCCCAGAAATGCTTGGAGCAAGAGGGTGATGTTTTCGAGCATCTAATTTGAGTTTTGTTTTGTTTTGTTGTTCCTTATTATTATTATCACTTAGAATAAAGAATCCTGTTTCAATTGTGTGACATTCTTTTCATTTTCTGCTTTATAGTAAAACAGAAAAATAGTTGACACAGCCACCTTGATGAATTTGGTAAATGATCAATAACTTTGTCATTTTTTACATTAGGTTGAAATGTCATAGGAACTTATTCGTTTAGAATTTAATTTTCTATCGATTAAGGATATTGCATATTGGGTGTGCCATTTAAAAAAATGGAAATTTTTGACATAACTCGCGAACACGATGTTCAGTTTTCATTTTGATTTCACCATCGTAACGAGCGGAAAAAATGCTACTTCTTTGCCCATTTAACCGACTTCGTAGCACCAATAATAACGAAGATAGCAATAGTGCCGACTTAACTTTGAAAACCCTGTACTATATATACAGGGTGTGGCGCGAAGAATTTTGATTAAAAGTAATGGCGGATACAGTTATGTTAAAATCTGAAATTATGAAGCTGTAGATTTTGGATGACGCTGAGTTCAAATATAATATTGTCCTGAATGTGGCACTTCCGGTTATACCGGAAGTAGATGTCAACTTTGTTATTTTAAATGGAACCTAATATTTTTTATTTTATTTTCGAATTCTACATGAAATTCTAGATAAAATGTGTGCACAATGTCCTATACCAAAAATGAAGTATTTTCGAGATATTCCGATTGTTTTAAAAATTAAAAAAATCCTAGTCCACATTGAATAACGATATCTCCATTAATAACGAAGCTAGTGACGTGAAATTGTAACCAATAAGCAACAAGCGCTTGCCCGTTAACTCCATATATCCATCTCATTGATATTTCATACAGGGTGTTTTAAACTTAGCCGTCAACATGCACAATTTAAATCATTTATAAGTTGCTTACTTTTAATAGAACACCCTGTATTTTATTACATTTTCCGCTGTATTTTTTTAAGCCAATTCGTTGGTATCAGTATTCCCTATACCTAAATCCAACCAATTTTGAGATATTTCATTATCTTAGTTAAAACATAACACTTAATTATTTTAACATTAGTAAATGGTAGGCCATGGCTGTCAAAGATTTGATAGTTAGAACGTTAATTATTTATGTTGTTTTGGCAGTTTTCTTTACCAGTTTGTATTTCATAGTAAATAATGGCAAATATAGGATTTACTAATGATGATTTTTTAAATCTTATTATTTACGGCGAGTGTAATAGAATTGTTGAACGGACTTGCCGTGTTTTTGCAGAAAGATATCCAAATCGACCAAATGCAACTGGTGATATTGTAAGAAGATTGCTTAAAAACTGCCGTCAGTTTGGTCAATTTAAGACAAAAATTAATAAAAATAAACCACTAGTGGACAGTGACATAAACGAAATTAATGTTTTGGGTTATTTTACGGCCTCTCCAAATGCCTCCATTAGAGATTGTGAGAGATCTTACTTTGTCGACGAGAACAATTCATCGCATTTTAAAAAACACAAATGGAAACCATTTTCATATCATTTGGTGCAACACTTACAATTAGGTGATCTTCCTCGAAAGGTAGAATTCTGTGAATGGTTTTTAACGAAAACCTAAGAGGATGAAAACTTCATAAAAAAGTTATATGGTGTGATGAAGCAAAGTTTAGCAAAATGGATTATTTAATCGACATAATTCCTATTTTGGTCTAATGAAAATCCACATGTTAGTAGAAAACGTTATTTCTAAGATAGTGGAGTTTTAATGTTTTTGTGCAATAAAAGACGATAAAATTTTACCATTAAAATATTATGATGAAAAATGGTGCAAGATATTGCCACGTTTTAGAAGAAGCCATACGACCGGCGTTACATACTTTAAGAAATGGAGAGGCGGCTTCAGCTTGGTATCAGCAAGATGGAGCACCTCCTCATAACTTTGGGCCTGTTGCCCAGCATATTTACGACAAAGGAAGATATGATATGATGACACCCGACCATATTTCCAGAATTACAAGACTTAACTTAATGAAAAGGATTTTTAAATGTTTAGAAGTAGATGGTGCGAATTTTGAACACTTATTATAAAACTTTATTTGTTTAATATTACATTCAGTTATTTTTGTTTGTAAGTTGTCTAATTAAATTAATACAAAATACCTAGTCAACGTTTTTAATGATACCCACAATTAATAATCCTTTCAGGCTATTGACTACTTTCCAGAATTAATAACAAAATATCACCTTAAATAATGGAAATCATGGCCTACCCTTTGCTAATGTTGAAATAATTAAGTGTTGTTATGTTTTAACTAAGATAATGAAATATCTCTAAAGTGGTTGGATTTAGGTATAGGGAATACTGATACCAAACGAATTAGCTTAAAAAATACAGCGAAAATTGTAATAAAATACAGGGTGTTCTATTTAAAGTAAGCAACTTATAAATTATTTAAATTGTGCATGTTGGCGGCTAAGTTTAAAACACCCTGTATGAAATATCAATGAGATGGATATATGGAGATAACGGACAAGCGCTTGTTGTTTCTTGGTTACAATTTCACGCCACTAGCTACGTTATTAATGGAGTTATCGTTATTCAATGTGGACTTGGATTTTTAAAAATTTAAAAAAATCGAAATATCTCGAAAATACTTCATTTTTGGTGTAGGACATTGTGCACAAATTTGATCTAGAATTTCATGTAGAATTCGAAAATAAAATAAAAATATTAGGTTCCATTTAAAATAACAAAGTTGACGTCTACTTACGGTATAACCGGAAGTGCCACATTCAGAACAATATTATATTTGAACTCAGCGTCATCCAAAACCTACAGCTTCATAATTTAAGATTTTAGCATAACTATATCCGCCATTACTTTTAATCAAAACTCTTCGCGCCACACTCTGTATATATATATATATATATATATATATATATATATATATATATATATATATATATATATATATAATTTTTTTTGGTTTTATTACATCAGCTGGATGTTTAATGAATGCTCTTTATTATGGCCTGAATTTTCGCAAATTTATTCTTTACTTTTTCAAAGGCTACAACTAGAAAACGTTGAACAAAAATATTGTAACATACACATCTTACTTACTATGAGGTTTATAAATTGTTGGGTTTTACTTTATATATATATACATATATATATATATATATATATATATATATATATATATATATATATATATATATATATTATATAATAAAATATTAGCTTCAAAATACAAAAACGTTTCTTATTTTAAAAACTTTATTTTTGTTTTGTTTATTAATTTTATATTATACAATGGCTAGATTTTTTTTTGGTTTTTTTTTATTATTAATGTATATTATTATATATTATATATAATATACATATTATATATTATTAACTGGAAAATCACAAATACAACTTCGGCGTCTGTCAAACACATTAAATAATTAAGCAATTGTTAAATAACATGGCGTACCATAGCCAACTAACAGAAATTATGTGAAGATAATGTGATTTTTAAGAATTATTGTGATTATTTCGAAAACTTGACGAGTTAGGTAGGCCACTATGGTACATCAACTTAAAGGAAATTTAATTACTTTTTAGAATTTGAAATAATATACAGGGTGTTCTATGTGTGTCACGTCAATATCATTAATTTTAAACCACCCTGTATAACATGAAATAAATTTAATTAGGCTGCTATAATAATACAAGGCTTGTACAAAATGTGTCTAAAATTTCAGCCTTCTATGGATTCAAATAGCAGCTAAATTAAAATTTTAGTGGTATATTTCAGAGAAAAAAAAATAAAAAATTATTATTATCTCGAAAACCGATGTAGATAGGTATAGGAAACTATTTAGAAAAAAATGTTTATAAAGAAATTGCGATTCTATAAATAAAATAATATACAGGGTGTTCCATCAAAAATAAGAAATTTGTTACTACTTTTGAGTAGAAGCGGCAACATTGCATCGTTGAAAATATTTTAGATCGATAGAGCAGAGCAAATTATCCATGTTGCCAAATTTTCAGAAAATTCCTATGTCTCGTTTTCCATAAACGTCTAACCCACCATTGACTATCAATGACCCGGTATATATATACAGTTAAGGTAAAGTACCACTTCCGGTACACTAATTTTGTTCAAACATCATATTTAAGGGTATCACCTAATATAACTTACCCGTGCCAGATTCGAAATAGATACGTTATTTTAGAGTAGTTTATTTGAAGTGTGACACAAAACTATTGAGGTAAAGTGCCACATCCGGTGCACAGATTTTGATGAAACGTTATATTTATATGCGTCGCCTAATGTAACATACCGCTGCCAAATTTGAAACAGATACGTTGATTTTGGAATAGTTTATTTGAATCGTGACACAAATATGTTAAGGTAAAGTGCCACTTTTGTTCCCCGGATCTATCCCAAAATTTTAGAGATCTACAATTTTGAAATAAGGCCTCCATACCGCACACACAGACATTTTTCCAAAATGCTACGAGAAAGTAAAAATAGATTTTAAAAACTAAAATAATTCAATAACTATGAAAGATAGGTATAGGTCATATTTTATAAAAAAGTTAGCTTAAAAAAATTAAGATTTTGTGTTTTGAAGATTATGATTTTGTGAATAGTTTAGGCAACACCCTGTATAATATTTTCAAATTTTTATAAGAACACAAACTAAGTGTGTCTATGCACTAGTAACCTGCAACATATGTTTTTTTAAGGATGTCAAATAAAAAAAGTATGCCCTTTGTCAACGACACGTGAAAATCGCAATTTTTTTAAAAAACATTAAATATCTCAAAAACTATTAATTTTAGATGATAATAAACCTTAATAAAACCGATTCGAAAAATCAGAAAATGTAATAAAATACAGGGTGTCCTATTTAAAAAAATGAAGTTGCATGCTCTCCAGTTCATATGAGACACCCTGTATAAACGAAAATATTTTCTTTAAAGGTGGATTTGATTACTGAAAAACTTTTGTATTTAAACTTTTTTATCCCTATAATAATTGTGTAAGGAGATATCCTCCGTTGTCGCACTCGGACACCCTATATATATATATATATATATATATATATATATATATATATATATATATATATATATATATAACCCATTCTTTCTTACATTATGGCTCTACTAATCTTTTTATAATATTAACTTAATTGGATTCTGCATTATTCTACTAATCTTAACCCTCTGTGAATTCGCACTCGTGTGCTTATCGTTATAAATTACTAATGAAATATTCTAATGTACAAATTACATATAATTACATATAATGAATGCGCTAGGAAGACTGATTTTCTACATAAGTTCCCAACTGTGAAGTTTGACATGTGGCTATAATTTTTACAATAACTTGTTTTTCTCATAGGGGTGCAAAATTTAACCTTAACGACACAAAACGGTGTATACTAGGTGTCTGATTATCGTGCAAGAAAAAATTAGCTTATTCATAAGGCTGTGAAGTTATCCTTGTTGTAATTTTTACAATAGTTTATTTTCTATAGGGGCACAAAATTTCTTTTCAACGGGGCAAAATGCGCATATAGACCTAATGACTAGATAATAAAAATGATTTATGCAGAAGTGAAGTTAGCCATGTTGATGTAACTTTAACAATAACATATCCTATGGGAGCGCAAAATTTTATTTTAGCAGCACAAAACGGCTCATAATTGACGTCCAATTGCATAAGGAAAAATTAGTCTATGCAAAACACTCTCAATCAAGTCACCGTTCAAACAAAAAAAACCTAAATCAAAATCGGTTTGTCCGTTTGTGAGCTAAATGCCACAGACAGACATACAGATCACATGTTAAACTAATAACACTCCTCTGTCTTCTTTGGGGTTAAACAATTTTCTTGAATCACAGCTAAGAACACTCTCAAATAAGACACCTTTCAAACAAAAAACTAAATCAAAATAGGTTTATTCATTTGAGAGCTATGATTCTACAGACCGATACATTACACGTTAACCTTATAACATACCTCTTTTTTCGTCAGGGGTTAAAAATTATCTCGAATCACAGCTAGGAATACTCTCGGGATGGAACGTAAAAGCAATTGAAAGTGGTATTAAAAGCAACTAAAGTCTCTCAAGTGACATGGTACTACTTACACATTTTCATTTACAAATATTCCGTCAAATTCATTTATTTGTTTTAAGAAGCAATTAACTCATTAACTTTCCAGTGACTCATTAATAGGCAATTAATATTTCAAAGTGATATTAAAACAATTAAAGCCTCTCAAGTGGCATGCTAATACTTTCATATTACAGAACAATTAACATTTCCAAATATTTCAGTTTTGTATAAAATTCAAATAGATTTCTCTGTTTTTAAAAGTACAATTAAACACTCTTTAACTTTTCAGAGGGTAATTAAAAGACAATTAATATTTCAAAGTGATATTAAAAGCAATTAATACCTCTCAAGTGACATGGTACTACTTACACTTAACATTTCCAAATATTCAGTTTTGTATAAAATTTAAATCCATTTATCTGTTTTTAAAAAGCAATTAAAAACTCATTAATATTCAAAGGGCTATTAGAAGGCAATTAATATTTCAAACTAATATTAAAAGCAGTTAAGGCCTTTTAAGTTGCATGGTACTTATTTACACATTGCCATATTACAAAACAATTAACATTTCCAAACATTCGGTTTTGTATAACATTCAATTCCATTTATCTGTTTTTAAAGAGAAATTAAGGCCTCTCAAGTGACATGGTACTACTTACACATTTTCATTTTACAAAACAATTAATATTTCCAAATATTCGGTTTTGTATAGTTATATTAGCATTCCAGGGGGTCACTAAAGGCAATTAATATTTTGAAAGTGATATTAAAAGCAATTAAGGCCTCTCTCAAGTGTCTACTATTTTACCATGGAATGAACTAAAAAACCTAGATGTACTGCAATTGTATTAAAACAAATTGAAAACAGGATGTTTACATTGAAATTTAATTTTAATTATGAAAGTTAAATCTTTGTAATGCTATGATTACGATAGTGGGCTTTTTTAATCATGTTATTATTATATTGGTATTAATATTTCAAATGTTTGTTTACACTTTTATACTGAAGAGGACATCTGCAACTGCTATTGAAGCGTTTGAAGCTTAAAACGTTTACTTTAATATCACGAATCTTGTCCCATACTAATTAAAAATTTAGTAAACACTTGACATCATTACTGCAATTTTATTAAAATACATTGAAAACAGGATGTTTGCATTGAATTTTAATTTTAATTATCTATGTTAAATCTTTATTTAATTTAATGCTGTCATTACTATAGTGGCCTTTTGTAACACATTATTATTGTTTTCCCATTCTTTCCGTTTTCAGATTTTATAAATGTTGTTGACATTAATATTTTAAGTGCTTGTTAATACTTTTGCTGAGTAGGATATCTGCAATTGCAATTGAAACGTTTAATGTTTAAAACACTTACTTTTGAATACCGTGAAAGTATTCATTTGTACTCAAAACTAAAGCCGTATTAGTTTAAAACTATATGATAGCATATTTTGAGTAGAACGGCACCCTGGACGCCATCTTGGATGTGTGGCATCATGTAATAACACTTTTTCCTTTCACTTGTTTGTTATTCTTAAAAGTGATGGCGACGAAATTGAAATGTGAAAAAAATCTCTTTTGGTTATAGTTAAAATTCTAAAATAGTCCTTTTGGCCGAGTACATTGGATTAATAAAAAATTGCTAAGGTCATCCTGCTTGGATCCCTTTTTACAACATTGCAAACCATCAGCAAAATGCGTTAAAAAATGTCTCGTGTATAGGATCCTTTTGATCATATTGATTTGCATTATTATCTTGTGAAAATTTAGGTTAAAATTAATGATACAAGTTGTGTCAACACCCTCATGGCTATCCCTATCCTGAAATACCATGGAACTTTAGTAAAAAATGTGTATGTAAGAATGTAAAAGAAATGATACGAGGCAGGCTCAATAAATACACGTTCGAGCGGTGGTCCATATAAGCGGTTTATTTAAACTAAACAAAATTGCCATTACTGCACAGAAAGGCATCCCACTGCTGCACAAGACGCTGTATACCGGTGTCGTACCATTCCTCTGGCTGTTGACGGAACCATGTTAAAACTACCTGCTGGGCTTCAGCGTCCGACTGGAATCGCCGTCCCTTGACTGCCTTCTTCAATGGTCCAAAGCCATGGAATTTACCGGGTGACAGATCCGGGCTGTAATACCTCCCACCTCATCCGCGATATGCACACGGGCGTTATCGTGAAGGAGGATCATGCCTTCCGTAAGCATTCCAGGACGTTTGTTCTTTATGGCTGTACGCAAACAAGTAAAAATTTCACTGTATTGGACAGCTTTGATGTTAACATGAGGGTCTTTAAAATCAAGAAGTAATGGTCCACGGTGATCGGTCTTGGAGGCTCCAACGATACGACCTGCCATACTGAAAACGTGCACAACGACGGCGCATTCTACGAATATCACGAGTCAACTGTCACAGTAGACACCTACATTACCGGCGGCCGTTTTATGCAACTTTCTGCGGTTATAACAAAAGTAACATTCGTGCTACAGCGCTCGAACGTATATTTATTGAACCTGCATCGTATATTAAATGTGTATTTAATTTAATTTTAGCTAATTTAAAGAATATGTGTATATATATATATATATATAATATTTAAAATACGTTTATAAAATATAACGTTATTGACCTCTGATTGTAACCTCCCAACTGCTGATTAACATAACAAACAAAGGATACCGACAAAAAACCCATAAGTGTTTTGAATTACGACTGTTCTAATTATTTTTTAACTCAAACAAGACTGAATTTTATTCTTTGTTCTTATTTAATAATTTAATAATAATTTGACAAAAGAAATTAAACGCACCGTGAAATGTACGATATAATAAAACTTCTGAACATATAAATATGCAGATAACAAAATACAAAATGATTGTACTAATATTCAAATTTTTTTGCGGAATAATAAAAAAAATTGCATCATGCGTTTTATTGAATAATTTTGTTTGCAAATAACGGGCAAATAACTGAAAGGCCTGCGAGCTCGCTGTGAGGTAGTGGATTTTATTAATATTTTGTAGTTACGGTAAGTCTGATTGGGTAATGTTTTGGACGCCACCCTGTCTTAATCCGGGTAAAATGTACGCAAACAAAACGGGGTGTACTATCATAAAACTGGAAAAAATACTTGACCCTACCTTTTTGCTCGCCACCAACAGTTCCCTGGGTCGATTCTGAAATGTAAACACCGCAACATAGCTCTTACTATTCGGCACTAACTTTTAAATTTTTACTAAATTCCACTTTGAATAGTGTCACTAAATTAAAATAAAGAAATCTCTCCACTATTGCAATCAACTTCAGTTTACTCTTTAATTCAAATAAAACTACCCCGCCCCTATCTTAATTGACATATACTCAAATTAAATTTGATAGTCAGTCACATGAATAATACAGAAATAGAAAAGGTTAACCCCGTGTAGCATCGTTATAACAAACT
Source organism: Vesta saturnalis (assembly GCA_036346205.1). Classification (NCBI taxonomy): domain Eukaryota; kingdom Metazoa; phylum Arthropoda; class Insecta; order Coleoptera; family Lampyridae; genus Vesta; species Vesta saturnalis. The sequence continues at coordinate 634,544 of JARFJB010002080.1, read as the reverse complement.
TTTAAATACACAGTCAATTTCAACGTAACAAACAAATGATTTTATCGCCGGATACGGTTTCAAAGTAAATCACTTCTTAAACCTTTAAAATTTTACAGAATATTCCTTTCTTTGCTACTACAAAAGTGCTTTCGAGAGCTCAAGATTGGCGGCACATGCCCTTTTGCTTAAATAGAAATATTGAATTATACCTTAAAAAGAAATAACAAATATTTGAACTTAAAGCGTTTTGAATTTGCCACATTTGAACCCAAATTTTGTCAGGAATTTACAAAACATTAGTTACATTCTACCCCCCAAACAACCGTTTTTATAAAATTTAGATTCATTCGTTTCTTTTCACAAAATATTTGGCCTTACAGTTTTGTAAACGCCACTTTGTGTATTGTGAAGTACATAGTGTTTCCCATGAAAACATAGCGCCATCTATACACTTTTATGTATAAAACATTTATACTCGATACTAAAAGCGCCAGTACTTTTTCTTGACAAATCTTTGTTTTTTTGTGAAATGTTTGGAATTGCGGTTTTTGAGCTCATATATTTCAAAAATGATTACATTTACGAAAAATACAGGCTAATTTGATTATTCAAAATATGCCATTTTGTATAGTATTTTTCATGAAAATACATCATTGCATCATCTGTACACTATCACTTCATTAGTTTTTGTGAATCATATATTTTAAAAAATGGTCGGTTACGTTTATAAAGAATATAATATAAGAATATAATATCCCATCTTGTAGAGTATTTTCCATGAAAACAATTTGTTGCAACATAGCGCCATCTACACACTTTCATTTTAAAAATAATTTTTACTCGTAACTAAAGCCGTTTTTTTCCCGATCGGCCACCTGGTTAGCATTCGGGAGGTAATGGGTTCGATTCCCGTTGCCGTCTACCTTGTATGAGTTTTTTTCAGGGGGTTTTCCTCATACACATGTAGCGGCATTATCACTGCATATACGTACACCATGTGCGGCTACTTCGGCAAATACTGGAGTAGTATTTTTCCCCTCAGAACCCTAACTCCGTTCCTTCCGATCCTATCCTGACCACACTCATCTTTAATCCCACCATGCATATATACGTAATGTATGTATGTACGCTGGGAATCCATGATTGTGGCTGAAGGAGCTTAGAAAGCTCAAACAACCCGCTCTGCCCCTTGGGGAGCCGGAGTGGAATACGTGACCTTTCGTCGTTCTCGGTCGACCTTTGTTCATAAAATTCAAAAAAATTGAAAAATGGTTAAATGTACGCTTCCAAAGTATTTCCTATGAAAACAGTTTCTTGCAACGTAGCGCCATTTGCACACCTTCATTTTAAAGATAATTTATTCGTTTTTAGTCTCCGTCGATCGTTGTTTACAAAATTCAGAAAAATGAAAGAAAATGCTTAAATTTACATAAAATATAGAAAATTTGTTTAAAAATACAATCAGTAAGCCACGCTTCCAAAGTGTTTCCCATGAAAACATTTTCTGGCAACGTAGCGCCATCTACCCGTCTTCATCTTAAAAATAATTTATACGTTTTTTAACCCATTTCGATCGTTGTTTACAAAATTCAGAAGAATTGAAAAATGCTTAGATTTACAAAAAATACAGTAAATTTGATTAAAAATACAACCTGTACGCCATGCTTCGAAGCGTTTTTTACAACATAGCTCCATCTATATATATATATATATATATATATATATATATATATATATATATATATATATATATATATATATATATATATATATATATACTCTTTTATATTTAAAACAGTTATACTCCTAACTAAAGGTGCATTTACTCTATTCTAGTAGTTTTTTTTTACAAACTCGTATCTGTTTGTTTTTGTGAATTATATTGGTATTGCTGGTTTTGCGCTAATTTTTTTCTTTTCAATGTAGCGGCATCTACGCACTTTCGTTGGAAAAATAATTTATACGCAGGATTAATGCCGCTTTTACCCTGACGATAGTTTTTTACACAATTCAAATTGATTTGTTTTAGAACATTGGAGAGGTAGTAAATTTGATTAAAATATATTTATACATCATGCGCCATGTGTCAAGGTAAACACATTTTCTTGAAACAGCGCCCTCTATTCACTTTTGTTTATAAACTTTTGAGAAATGCTATGCTGCATTTGGGTTCAAATATCTTTAAAATTGTTAAATTTACAAAATAATAGTCATGTTTAATGTATACGACATTCACCACATGTTGAATTTGTTTCCCATAAAAATACTTCTTTCTGACGTAGCGCCATCTACACATTTCCATTTCACACACGTCAAAATTTAAAGATATTCTCCAGAAAATTCTAGTCAAATCTGTGCAAAAATTTAATCTGTACAAATCATTCCACGTTTTTTATATCGGTCTGTGCAACGTATTTACTCTGTATTAATCTTTTTTTTTTTGATAAAATTAAGTACGGTTTTGAAAAATATTTGACCTTGGCGATTTTTGAATTGACCCTATTGAGCCCAAATATTATTAAAAACTGATTTAAAGTACATTTTGTAAAAAAAAATTATTATTTCCTATGAAAACAACTTGAAGTAAAGTTTAACCTCGTCGTGCGCGCGTGCGCGCGTAACAATCGTTTTTTTTTAAATTCTGATCCATTAATTTTGGCGAAATATTTTACTTTAGATTTTTTTTTAATTCCTCAAATATTCCAAAAATAGTTGAATTTACACAAAAAAAATTATTGTCAAATTTGATTAAAATACTATCCCATTCGAAATGTACAGTTTCTCCAATGTCTAACTGTGCAATTGAATAGGCAACCCACATAGCAGATATAGATGTATTCTTTATAGATCTCTTTATAATGGTCTGTGAGATGAACAGAATAGAATGCATTGTTACGTGTAACATAATCGTTACTACCCCTAGCAATTGCAGTGCATTACTGTATTCACATATAGGACATGAACTCAGATCCACCTGCAAAATAACCTGCACGAATTTATATTTATGTACATTTCTAGAATACCTATTTGAAATGTTTGTTCTCATGACATCTCATTGTGCTTACATTGTTTGTTGTTCGTAATCGTAACAGTTTCCGTCTCACAAAAACCACTTTGTCCGTTAAAATAGATTTGACTTATCCTTTTTTTTTTCAGGGTTATTTGGATCCTTGGCGAACAGATCCAGACTGTCCACTGAAACCACATCTCCAAGATCTCTTTAGTAATTTAGAACAAATATATTTATTTAATCGATCATTCCTAGATGAATTACAAAAAGCTAACTGCAATCCAAGCTTGACAGCTAACGCATTCCTCCTAAAAGACGCCGGCTTTGCTGTCTATACACATTACTGCACTAATTATCCGCGCACAATGACTGTACTTACCGAACTTACTGGAGATGATAAAATGGCATCATTATTCAGAGAAAGGCAATTAGCTTTAGGTCACGCTTTACCTTTAGGATCGTATTTATTAAAACCTGTCCAACGAATTCTCAAGTATCATCTGCTTTTACAAGTAAGTGTGTGTGTTTCAGAGTGAGCATGTGTTACTTAGTATTTTTGTAGAGATTATCAAAACAATGTGATCATCCGCATAAGCCAACAGTAGATTTAGCACTTGCTACAATGACTAGTGTTGCATCACATATCAATACAATGAAACGTAAACATGAACATGCGGTGCGTGTTCAAGAAATTCAATCACAATTATATGGATGGAATGGCCCTGACATCACTGCACTTGGTGAGCTTATAGCCGAAGGTACATTTAGAGTCGGAGGTGCTAGAGGTCGCAGACATATTTTTCTCTTCGATAGAGTTTTACTTATTGCGAAAAGTAAACAGCATGGTTATCTAGCATATAAATCACATATCATGGTAAGTCTAACATTATGTTTGCGATTCGCCAATTCTAAGAATTGTAATTTCAGTGTTCAAATCTAATGCTCGTTGAGCAAGTGAGAGGCGAACCTTTAAGTTTTCACATTTTACCTTTTGATAACCCTCGACAACAATGTACGTTACGGGCACGATCACCACAACACAAACGTGAATGGACGCTTCAATTAAAACGTGTTATCCTTGAAAATTACAGCGCCGTTATTCCCAGTCATGCGAGACAACTTGTTATGCAGCTAGGACAAAATGTACCAGAAAGTGAGTATCTTAATTCTACATTTTCTTGCCTCACGCTTTATGCATTCTCTCTAGTTACCGAAGACACCTCCGAAAAATGGTCACCTCTGAAACATCATTCAACCCCTCAGTATTTAGAAAGGCGTAGTCGTGTACGTAAAACACGAGATTTTTCCAGCAGACGTGCTACCTCCTCTGATCGATCATTTGTATCATTAGGAAGTTGGAGGAGAAAATCTGAACCTGGTTTCATAAATCAATACACAAGCAAAACTCTTCCAAAACGTATAACAAAAATTAAAAAAGCGAAGGATTATACGACAGCTAAATTTTATACAGATCTCTCGGATTCAGAAAACTGTGATACTATAGGGGAATCTCATTGTAATTTAAGTGAGGATAAATGTGAAGATATACAAGAAAGCTCATTGGAGGGTGAGAATGATTCGGAAATTTCGAATACTCTAGAGAAAGTCGTTTCTGATCTCTTAATGCAAAATGAGGAGTTTCAAAAATTGATGAATCGACAGAGGAGGAATGTGAGAGATAGTGAGCCTGGTTTGTGGGCGAAGACGAATGATGAATTACCAAGTAAAGCTGATTCACTACCTAGAGATTTTCAATTAAACGATCAGCTTGATTGTAAAGTTGAGAGTGTTGAAGAAAATCTACAAAATTCCAAACCTGATGTTGAGGTCGAAGATCTACAAGAAAGGTGGGTTATGCTTTTTGCTTCTAATTTAAGCAAAACATTAATAACAATTTCTTGATTTACAGAGATAGATTTTCAAAATTTGGGTTGTCTGAATAGATAACTTCCGCAAAGTTAGTTAGGTATGGTGTTGTAGTGACAACCCATTTTGCCATCATTCCTTTTGCTTATTAATTTTGTAAAAATTATAATTTTATTTTTTAAAGAAGAACCATTAAAAACCCTGTAACAGAAAATTACAGATTTTCGTGTTTACTTATATATAAAGCTTTCACTGATTGAATTAAATTTTTTTTGCTTTTCTAACTTGTGAAAGTTAAGCAAAAACAATATTCTCACAGAATTTTTTTGTTTTTAGTGATCTTTCTTCCCAATTGAACGATAGTGAGCACCCCGATCATCGAATCTACCGAAAATCAGCAATACGCTTCAGTTTAGTACAACGTTTTCGTGCAATTATATCGGAAGAACAAAAAAGGACAGGGAAATTAACAATATACACGAAACGTTCTGAAAATATAGGTGCAAGAATTGCACATCCCGATTATGCTGATCCACAAAAATTATTCCGATCATCTCAAAGTTTAAGCCAATCTGATTTTCAATTAGACTCAACCGATGACATAATGGGTCATTGTGAAAATTTAGACTTAACAATAAATGAATCGGAGGTTCTTAGTTATGGAGAGAAAGTTAAAAAGGAATTTGAAGAAAATATTGGTGCAGATTCTAGTCAGGAAAAGCCACGTAATATTTTTAATTCTAGTCAAAATTCTGATAGCTATTATGAACGTTTACTGGAAAAAAATTTAAATGAAAGTTTGGATAATAATAAAGTTGAGCATAACGTACCAGTTAAAGTTGTGAAACGACCGTCAAAGCCACCTCCTCCTATTCCTATAAAACCGACAAGGTTATTAAATTCTAGTAATTGTAGTAATAATTTATTAGAGACTTCCAAAGAAAACAGCGAGACTGTAACCAGTGAACACAATTTTTATACAGGTAGAAGAAGAATTTTTGTTAGTAAAGGTGTTTATGATGTATCCCAGGATAGTGATCTACCTAAACAAGTCAATGATCAATCTTTAGGTAATGTAGAGCCAGTGAATTCGAAAGGTTGGGTTAAAACAATCGTCGGAAGATTTGAATGATATTCAAAGGACAATAATTAAAGTCATTTAATCAAAAGTGAAAGACAATAATCTGAACTGTACAAAATTGTTAAATAATTTATATACTGCAATATTTTTTGATCGAAATAGCCCCACTTTTGTGAGATACTGAAGATTATATGCATGTGCCAAATGTATAAATATTTTAAATATGTTATAATAACATACGAATATTTTAAATTATTGTTAAATGTCTATATAGTTTTTTATGAGACCTGAAGATTGTACATTAATAAATAAATAATTTTAAATGTTACTGTTTCTTATTTATTTTGCTACATTCTAATGCATCTTTCGTCACATTTTTGGTATTTAGTAAGTTGAAACTACTATCAAAGTAAAAAGTTTAGTCACCTGACGCCAAATGTTTATTAGGTCGATTTTAATCAAACGACTTGCATCATAACCAATATTTACTTCTGTGTATGTGAACGTAACTTGATAGTTTTGTTACATTTAGCTAAGTACAAAATCAAAATATATTTAAGAAAACACCATTTTTCACCACTCTTCCCATAAAACCAATTTTTTTTTAATTTTATTAAAACGCTAATTAATGGATTGCCTTCATTTTAACTATACAACGTGTCCAAGATAAGGAGGGCCAGTAAAAGATACGAAGTCGGTTAAATGGGAAGAAAGTTGCGCATTTTGGTGCTTAACAAAATGCTTTTTGAAATCTAAAAATTTCGATTGGTTCCGGAGATATCCGCAAAAACCGAAATTTTGCAAAATCGTTTTAATTTTTACTGGGTTTGTTTCAAGAGGAATTTTAAAATAAGTGGTACTTTCTCATAACCACTTTTTCCCTCTACAAGATGGCGTTATTGAATTTGAAATCCGACGTTTCGTCTTTGACCGACCATCATCAACTTCATTTTTTCACGTATTGTGCCACCATATATTGAAAAAATCCGGTCCAGGTGGCCACCAACTTTTTTCGATTTAGGTTGTAAAATATTCCAACAATCAATATTCCATACATCGATATCGTTTTATGACTAGTTTCTCTGTTATTTGTTTTTTTATGAAGCCACATTGGTCTCACGAGGCCGTGAATTGGCCTGTAAGGACCTACTGGCCATGTGAGTCCAATGTGTCATCGAATACTTGACTTTTTTACATTTGACAACTGTGCGTTGCTACAGTTATTGTTTGTAGTGCTTCACGTTCAGTTCTCAGTTGAATACTGTGCAAGCACATGCTTTTAAGAAGAGTGTGTAATAATTGAACATTTCGTAACTTGTGACTGTATGGTACTTACGTATAATCAATATTTGATGATTGAAAATGAGTACCTCGAACGAACAAAATTATTTGACAAAAGTGATGCAAGAGTGCTTAACGGATGAAGATCAGATTGATGATCCTTATAAAAATGATGGATCTTCTGACGAGTATGAACAGGAATCAAGTTATGATGATTCCGATAATAGTGTTGTCCCTCTATCAAATAAAAGAAAGAAGTATATCCACTCACTACAGATAGCTCAAAATATTCAAAATGAAGAAGATCTTCCTTCAACATCACGTCAAATTACAAAGACGAATCTTCCTTCCACTTCACGTCCAAGTACAGAGACGAACTCGGCAAAGTCTGTTGAGCAAACCATTGAAAATCTTATTAGGGACATGCAAAGTTTTTCTTCGGATGAAGAACAGACAGAAACTGAAAAGGCTGACACAAATATAATTTGGAATCCTGTAACTGGCTGCCATCTTAAAAAATTTGATTTTACTGAAGCAAATCATGGATACCGCACTCAGTTATATACAGATTTCCACAATAAGGGCCCATACGATTTTTATAAACTCTTTGTGAACGACGATATCATCAACTTAATCGTAATTAAATTTTTTGTTTCCTTTCTTAGTTTGGGTTTTGAGTTTTTTTTCTTTTGTAGGTAATTGAAACTAACCGTTACGCTGACCAGTGTACTCAGAAAAATGTACTACATAAAGCTCGCATTACCTCATGGAAGCCAACAAATGCAGCTGAAATTGAAAAATTGCTCGGTGTACTCTTATGGATGGGTTTATGCCCTATGCCGCAAATACAATCGTATTGGAGCAAGAAACTGATGTATAAAAATTACATAAAAGATGTGATTTCCCGTAACAGGTTTCAGCTATTGCTGCAAATATTACATTTTAGTGACAACAGTGTCATTACTGAAGATAGATAAATATGTTACGAAGTCTTTTCAAGAACCAGTTATTCCATCAGAATATATATGTATTGATGAGACCCTCGTACCATTTCGCGGAAGACTAAAATTTTTGCAGTATATAAATAACAAGAAACACAAATTTGGAATCAAAATGTTCAAGTTATGCTTACAAAAAGGATATACATACGACTTCCAGATTTACTGTGGTAAATCAAAAGACAAGGACATGAGTGTATCATCTAAGATTGTTATGGATCTTATGGGAGACTTATTAGATAAAGGCCGTACGGTTTGTACCGACAATTATTACACCTCCGTTGCTTTGGCACAAGCCCTCCTTCAGCGAAAAACACACCTTATTGGTACTTTACGTTCCAACAGGAAGAATAATCCAAAAGATGTCATTCAACAAAAATTGAAACGAGGTGAAACAGTAGCAGCAGAGTGCGAACAAGGTATAGTTATACAGAAATGGAAGGATAAGCGGGCTCTTTTTACACTTAGTACGAAACATACAGACGCGATGGTCAGTGTAAAAGAACGGAATAAAGAAGTCATGAAGCCACAACATGTGATAGAATATAATAAGTATAAGTCATATATAGACCTTTCTGATCAAATAAAATCTTACAATACCTCACTACGAAAGAGTCTAAAATGGTACAGGAAGCTGGCACTAGAATTATTAACTGGGACCGCTTTCGTAAATGCATATACCACATACCAGGAAATTGCAAACGAAAATATGTCTATTACTACTTTTAGAGACGTTATTGTGGGATTATTGAAGAGTGTTGACATTCCTCGGGAGGAAACTGTCAGTGACGAAGTGGAACATGTACTTATTCAGCTGACCCGAGCTGAGCGCAGACATTGTGTACAATGCTATGCAGTGATGGTTGAACAATTGGGAAGACACGAAGCTGCAAAAAAAACAACGCAAACTGTGTTCAAATGTAATGCTTGTGACAAACATTACTGTTTAGAATGCTTTTTTCACACACACCAAGCAACAAAACGGCAGTCGTTTTCATTTTAAGTTTGTGTTTTATTTGGAGTTGTTTTTTATTTAGATTTGATACTTTAATTTTAAGTTTGTGTTTTTTATTTAGAGTTCACATTTCTGTTTAGAAACTATATTAAAATTGTTTTATCGGTAGTTTGTTTATCATTATTTCTATTTTAAAATGAATTATGTTATTGCGACATAAAAATGTATTATTAACTGGCCATATGACACCACGTTGACCTCATACAAACAGGCCAATTATGTTCAAAGTACCGTCTTTTAAAATATCATATGTTGCAATGCACTCCGTGAGTTCAACGTGGCTTCAGACAGCCAAATTTATCGAGATGTTACGTGAGTCCACATTGAATTCATGCGACCTGCGGTCCCAAAAACGTGTGAAGCCATGTTGGTCTCATTTGGCACAATATGTGTTAAATACGGCTCTGATTTTCTAATATCAAATTGTTGAAGCTCTTTCAATTCTGAATTCAACAATGTACCACACTTCACGGTTTAGGTATGTTTTAGACCTTTTTGAGTATTATTAGAAGTTTTACTCGAATCGAAGCTGCCTTGTAAAATCTCTCATAAATTTAAGTAATTCAGCTATGTCAATTTATCGAAAAATCACTTTTTTTTTGAGGTTTACAAATAAATTAGTTATTAACAATAGTTTTTACAATAATAAGTATTTACAACAAAGGATATTACAAAAATAACAACGAAACTAGTATCAAAAAGTAGAATTCAAGTTCATAGGAAGTGTTCGAAATGATTGCCCTCATTCTCTAAACATAAATAGCATCTCATAACTGTAGCTTCTAAAACATTAATCAGCATAACTGGTGTTATACTTTGTTCTGTTTCAAAGTTTTCCTTATAAACATAATTTTCGACATATCCCCAAACAAAGAAATCTAATGGAGTAATGTCGGGTGAACGTGCTGGCCATGGCGTTTCAGAATACGTACTTATAAGTTTTCCTGGAAATTTATTTAAAAGGTACTCATTAACAGCCCTTGAATTATGTGCAGGAGCACCGTCCTGTTGGAACCACTGGTTGCGAATTTCTGCTAGAGGTAAATTATCCAGGGCTTCTTCCAAGTCATTTTGTAGTAAATTGAGGTAATGCTCAGAGTTTAAATTATGATGGTAAAAAAATTGTCCTATAATTCGTGTTCTCACAATTCCGGCCCACGATGTTGATATCTTGTTTCTTTAAGTAAATGTGGGTTTTCTGTGGCCCAGTAATGAATATTTCGTCTATTAAAAATCCCATTTTTAGTCACCATGCTCTCATAAGACCACATATTATCTGATAAGGAAAAGCTTCATTTTCATGACATTCTCGTGTGTACCATTCACAGAATGTTCAACGCCTTTCTGCATCACCGGGCCTAAGTTACAAATTCTGTATTTGTATGGATGAAATTTTTGTTTTTTTAAAATAAATTGTGCTGTCAGTTTCGCCACACCAACGTTTTGTTCAATTTTCCGAGTTGATATTCCACAGTTCTCAATAACTGGTAATAATACATTGTTTACTTTTCTTCATTACTAGGCTTTTGTCGAGAAAGCGCAGGTTTCTTAAACGCACCGTATTCTTTAAGATTAACTACTAACTTACTAAATGTCCTTTTATTTGGCTGCCTCCTTTCCGGATATTTATTTAAATACATATGTTCCGCTGCATAACAGTTTGGGTTACTTAAATGAAACAAGTTATCATATCAAATTTCTCTTCATTTGAATAAAGTTCCATATTTCAAACAAAATGCAAGAAAAACGTTTTTAAAGAAAACAATTTTCCAGTAAATGTCAAATTTGGGGATGTTCATTTTTTTTCAAAGCCTACTTTCTTTCAAATAGATGTAGAAATGTGATAGATACCTGAGACATTGAAACGTACTAAGATCGATGCAAAATTCGACTCCTTGATGCTAGATTTATTGTTATCTTTTATATCTTTTATTAAAATAATAAAATGGAAAACGAAATTTAAAATCATTTTAACGTTTCGGTATTTACTTATACCATTTTCAAATAGTACATCATGCTATAAAGCTAATTACATTTTATAATGTACTTATATTAATAACATGACATTACAAATTTAAAGTTTACTTCAATGTCAAAGTTGTCAAAGCAACCTTAAATTTGGCATGTCATGTTGTACATTTAAGGGTGGTTTGTATTTATATATATACAGAGACTCCTTTATGTCCAGATCTGATAAATTACTGGCTCTGTCCAAGATTGTAAAGTCATCATGTGTGATGTTGTGGTTTTCATCAATTTTATGTTTAAAGATAGCGGAATCAGGTATTGTTAGAGAACGCTTACCAAGTCGAGGAGTAACACCAAGTGTTCACATCTACGAACAGCAAAGTGACGACGGGTTTTACCGACGTAAGTAGCATTACAGATACTACATTTAAATTTATAAATGATGTTCGAAGATATGTCATTTGGGAATGCGTCTTTGACTCGAAAACGAGAACCGATGCGTTCAATGGTTGTAAAGGCAATACGTAATTCAACTTTCGGAAGATATTTTTAATGTGTTGTTTAAGGATACGACGTATTTGTAGGCTATGAAGACCTGTATAAGGAGCTTTGTATATATAATATGTTTTCTTCTCGGGGCTTAGTTGATGGATTAAGTTGTTTATTAAGAAATCGTCCAATGTATCTATCTATGAACCCTAGAGGAAAACCATTCTTCATGAAAATCGACTTGATCTTGTAAAATTCTTCATGGAGAAGATGGTAATTGGAACATAACATGTATGCACGGTGTAGTAATATATTTAAGAGACTAATTTTGTATTTATTAGGGACGAAACTGTCTATGTTTTGATACAGTCCTGTAAATGTAGGTTTTCTGTAGATGGACGTAGAAAAGCCAGAATTCGTGCGAATTATGTTTATTCCCAAAAATGGTAAGACGTGATCTTTTCAATTTCATTTGTAAATTTGATGTTGGGGTGTTGTTGATTTAAATAATTCAGAAAATCCGTAATATGTTCTTGATGTTTAAATAATAAAAATGTGTCATCAATGTATCTTCTGTATAGAAGGGGCTTGAATCTAGGAGGACAATTGGATAACCATTGTTTTTCATGGAAATTTAGAAAAGCGTTCGCAAATGTTGGACCTAGAGGATTTCCCATTGCTACTCCGTCAATCTGTTGGTATAGATTTTGTTTAAATAGGAAATAACTTTCTTTTGTAGCAAGAGTGGTAGATCCTTAAATTTGTTCTTTCCAAGATTTAAAATTTTACTAGTTGGATCAAGAAAAGGGAATCAACTATGATTTCGATTGTTTCATCTAATAGAACATTAGTAAATAGGCTTTCAATGTCGAAACTAACCATGATTGTGTCCTTCTGTAAATTGGATGAAACTATTTCTTTAGCAAAAGAGAAGTTGTCTTTAACTGAAAATTCATTTTCAGTAAGTGTCAAATGAGGAACAAGATGTTGGGCTAAAGGAAGTTTGGGGTACCAATTACATTGAGGATGGGTCGAAGCGGGAAGTTGTTTTATGAATTTTAGGTAAGCCATAAATTCTACCTGGATAGAACCTGTAGGAGAAGTTTCATTATATATGGTTTTTGAAATTGTTTTCAGTTTCTTTTTAAAAGAATCTTCAATTGATAAAGTTGTTTTAAAGATATCATTGTATTTTATATGGCAAAATTTAGAGGTGTCCGAGATTATCCCAAGTAATTTTGTTCATAATTTGTACGGTCTAGTAGTACTACACCATTACCTTTGTCTGGTCGGGTTATGACTAGGTCTTGTTTTCTTTGGAGATTTCGAAGGGTCTGAAGTTCTTCATTTGTCAGATTAGGTGTAGGTGGTCGAAAAAGCTTGTAGAATTTAAAGCAATATCTTTAAGTTTAGTGGTAATACAATTCCATGTAAAATTATCATTTTCTGAATTTTTAAAGTATAAATTAAAAGTTTTCGAGCGATGTTCTCCATTGGTAGAGCGAAGTGCATAAAATTTATTTTACGTGGGATATTGCATAATTCAAACCTTTGCATAAGATTGATTTTCTATGTTTGATAACAGGTATGAAGAGTAGTTAAAAATGACTTCATTTGGTGTTATGGTGGATGAACAATGTTGAAACTTACATAGTTGATTTAATTTCTTTTATGTGTATAAGATATTTTACTTAGGCGATTGTTGTTGTATTTATGCCATTGCGATGTGATCCAAATAAAATCTAAAAAGAAACACTTTCTTTAAAAGCTTGAATGTCTTCTTGGGCTTTCTTTTGAAAAATTTTGAACGACGTTGATGTCTGTTTATTTCTTGGCGGATTAACTCTCGTTGGGTGTTTCTTCTTATGGACGAATTCTGAAGAAATTGATTTGAAAGTTTGAAGTTTAAAATTTTGGTATGATGTTAAGTTCCAAGCATGAATTCAAAATGTTATATCTAAACAAGATCTTCGGTATTTAAAAGATTTGTTTCAGTTTTTTGAATGTTTTAAAACTAATCGATCATATTTTTCACATAAATAACTGGATAAGAACTTGCCTTTAAACTTGATTAAAATAATATAATAATAATAATATCCCCACGTAAAATAAATTTTATGCACTTCGCTCTACCAATGGAGAACATCGCTCGAAAACTTTTTAATTTATACTTTAAAAATTCAGAAAATGATAATTTTACATGGAATTGTATTACCACTAAACTTAAAGATATTGCTTTAAATTCTACAAGCTTTTTTCGACCACCTACACCTAACCTGACAAATGAAGAACTTCAGACCCTTCGAAATCTCCAAAGAAAACAAGACCTAGTCATAACCCGACCAGACAAAGGTAATGGTGTAGTACTACTAGACCGTACAAATTATGAACAAAATTACTTGGGATAATCTCGGACACCTCTAAATTTTGCCATATAAAATACAATGATATCTTTAAAACAACTTTATCAAGTGAAGATTCTTATAAAAGAAACTGAAAACAATTTCAAAACCATATATAATGAAACTTCTCCTACAGGTTCCTATCCAGGTAGAATTTATGGCTTACCTAAAATTCATAAAAACAACTTCCGCTTCGACCCATCCTCAATGTAATTGGTACCCCAAACTTCCTTTTAGCCCAACATCTTGTTCCTCATTTGAAGACACTTACTGAAAATGAATTTTCAGTTAAAGACAACTTCTTTTGCTAAAGAAATAGTTTCATCCAATTTACACAAGGACACAATCATGGTTAGTTTCGACATTGAAAGCCTATTTACTAATGTTCCATTAGATGAAACAATCGAAATCATAGTTGATTCCCTTTTTCTTGATCCAACTAGTAAAATTTTAAATCTTGGAAAGAACAAATTTAAGGATCTACTCACTCTTGCCACAAAAGAAAGTTATTTCCTATTTAAACAAAACCTATACCAACAGATTGACGGAGTAGCAATGGGAAATCCTCTAGGTCCAACATTTGCGAACGCTTTTCTAAATTTCCATGAAAAACAATGGTTATCCAATTGTCCTCCTAGATTCAAGCCCCTTCTATACAGAAGATACATTGATGACACATTTTTATTATTTAAACATCAAGAACATATTACGGATTTTCTGAATTATTTAAATCAACAACACCCCAACATCAAATTTACAAATGAAATTGAAAAAGATCACGTCTTACCATTTTTGGGAATAAACATAATTCGCACGAATTCTGGCTTTTCTACGTCCATCTACAGAAAACCTACATTTACAGGACTGTATCAAAACATAGACAGTTTCGTCCCTAATAAATACAAAATTAGTCTCTTAAATATATTACTACACCGTGCATACATGTTATGTTCCAATTACCATCTTCTCCATGAAGAATTTTACAAGATCAAGTCGATTTTCATGAAGAATGGTTTTCCTCTAGGGTTCATTGATAGATACATTGGACGATTTCTTAATAAACAACTTAATCCATCAACTAAGCCCGAGAAGAAAAACATATTATATATACAAAGCTCCCTTATACAGGTCTTCATAGCCTACAAATACGTCGTATCCTTAAACAACACATTAAAAATATCTTCCGAAAGTTGAATTACGTATTGCCTTCACAACCATTGAACGCATCGGTTCTCGTTTTCGAGTCAAAGACGCACTCCCAAATGACATATCTTCGAACATCATTTATTAATTTAAATGTAGTAGCTGTAATGCTACTTACGTCGGTAAAACCCGTCGTCACTTTGCTGTTCGTAGATGTGAACACTTGGGTGTTACTCCTCGACTTGGTAAGCGTTCTCTAACAATACCTGATTCCGCTATCTTTAAACATAAAATTGATGAAAACCACAACATCACACATGATGACTTTACAATCTTGGACAGAGCCAGTAATTTATCAGATCTGGACATAAAGGAGTCTCTGTATATATATAAATACAAACCACCCTTAATCTACAACATGACATGCCAAATTTAAGGTTGCTTTGACAACTTTGACGTTGAAGTAAACTTTAAATTTGTAATGTCATGTTATTAATATAAGTACATTATAAAATGTAATTAGCTTTATAGCATGATGTACTATTTGAAAATGGTATAAGTAAATACCGAAACGTTAAAATGATTTTAAATTTCGTTTTCCATTTTATTATTTTAATCAAGTTTAAAGGCAACATCTTTTATTGTTAATACCTGTGCGTGTTTAATACTTATTAATAATTATTGATTATGTGCCTTATTTATTTGTAATCTTTAATAAAAAAATAGTAAATTTTATTGTTCTTTATTGTTAATACTTACTATTGTAAAAGTATTGTTAATAACTTATTTATAGTGTTTTTCGATAAATTGAAATAACTGAAATAATTAAATTTATGAAAGATTTTACAAGGCAGCTTCGATTCGAGCAAAATTTTAATAATACTCAAATAAGGTCTAAAACATACCTAAACCGTGAAGTGTTGTACATTGTTGAATTCAGAATTGAAAGAGCTTCAACAATTTGATATTAGAAAATCAGAGCCGTATTTAAAGAAATGAAGTTGATGATGGTCGGTCAAAGACGAAACGTCAGATTTCAAATTCAATAACGCCATCTTGTAGAGGGGAAAAAGTGGCTATGAGAAAGTACCACTTATTTTAAAATTCCTCTTGAAACAAACCCAGTATAAAATCGAAATTTTTAGATTTCAAAAAGCATTTTGGTAAGCACCAAAATGCGCAACTTTCTTCCCATTTAACCGACTTCGTTTCTTTTACGGTTCTCGAGATCCCTGTACTGGCTCTCCTTATCTTGGACACGTATGTCAAAGTAAACCTTTGTTTAAATGCTGATTTCATCATTTTCTATTATTTAAAAACTGTAACCAAGGAAAAATGTCACACTTGTTAACTCCCTTATTTTAAGCAGTATATGCAATATTTTTACAGGATGCTGTACATTAAAATCAATAAATACGGAAAGATCGACTTTTTCTTAATTTATATAACTACTAACCAAACAGGGGAAGAGAACTTAATTGGTAATAAGTTCAGAAAGAATCGAACTACCTAATTTTGCATTGGAAAATAAAATATTTATGAAGGTGTTAAGCATGTTGAGAAATGATACGATTTATAGTACCTGTTTGTAAATAAAATTCCACAGTTTTAAGACTACGCCAATTAAATACTTAGAATTTACATATTTAACAACAATGTATGTATCAATTGTTAACCCTTTGCGCCCTAGTGGTTCCTTAATGATACCACCTTTCCTTGAATTTTTATTAATTTTGCGGCTGAGTGGTTTTCTGTTGAGGCACGTGTTCGATGTACCAAGTGGCGCCGTCTATTGAAAACAAGAATAGTTTTAAATATCACGCGACTTGATTTGAAATAACAGACACTTATTTGCCAGAGTCACTCAGTGTCTGGTGCTGAACTAGTTTGTGTATTAATAATTTAATAAATCCTAGCATAAAATGAGCGGTAAGTAGTTTTGTTTATTACTAATGGTTCTTAGAATCAATTAAATGTATCTGTTTCAATATTCCAGTAAAAATGTAGAGTCAGTTGATGTCAACATTTGGTGGTTCCTGTCGGAACCACTAGGCCACATGGGTCCGGCTAGAACCACCATATTATTATAGTAAAATATTTTTGCATGTTCGAATAGGATCTCACTCTTGTCCTTCTTCACCGGAGACAATTTCCCACGTAATTTTGTTAGTTTCCTTTTATTGCTTGTGCATTGGTGGTGGGTTGGTGTCATATTTCTATTGATTACAGATAAATTTCGTCAATTTATTGAAAAGAAACAATGGACATTACAAAATTTAGAAAATCTCTGGCGATGACTTCAATAGCCTAATTGAGGAAATTCCTCTGATATTGAATCGGATGCCAGCGATTCTGTCTCGGATGATGAAGAAGAACAAGCCGTGGTATACCAAATTGACCCATACTTCCAGCACACAATAACTGAATAAGATATTATTATGCAACAAGATCAGGAAGAGATGCGTTCAATTTTGGATGAGAATGAAGACGTGTCAGGTACCACTGGTGAAGATAATTTTGATGAAGAAGATGTGCCTTTGATCAATTTTGTGCCAGATCCACGTGAAAAAATTGTTTGGAGACGCCTCCAACAGTTCGGAATTTTTCAGAACATAGTGGACCGATCTCTGAGTGTGAAACACCATTAGAAATATTTCTTCAATTGTTTCCAGAAGATTTAGTTGAATTGTTAGTATTCCAGACTAATCTTTATGCCACCCAAGCAAATAAAACCTACACACCAACCACAAAAGAAGAAGTAAAAGTTTTTCTTGGCATAAATCTTATGATGGGGTTGAAGAAACTTCCCAGCTACAAAGACTATTGGTCTTCCATACAAGAGATACGTGATGAATACATAAGTTCACTCATGTCGCGAGATCGCTTTAGCTGGCTGCTGGGAAATCTTCATGTCAATGATAATTTGATTCAACCCAAGAAGGGCGAACCAGGTTACAATAAATTATATAAAGTCCAACCACTAGTGGATTGCCTAACAGATACGTTCAAGCGATCATGGGCTCCAGGGCAACATCAATCTATAGATGAGTCGATGATCAAATTTAAAGGTCGCTCCAGTATAAAACAGTACATGCCAAAAAAAGCCCATAAAAAGGGGATATAAGGTATGGATAAGAGCTGATAGTACAACGGGTTTTGTACATCAATTCCAGATTTATACGGGAAAAAAGGGAGAATCTCACCGAAAATAATTTAGGGGAACGTGTAGTGACAGACTTGAGTAGAGATCTCGTAGGAAAAATCACAAAATTTCTATGATAACTATTTCAATTCGATACCTCTTGATTCGGCTTCAAGAGGAAATAATTTATGGATGTGGTACAATGCGCCAAAACAGAAAACACCTTCCTGTACTGGAAAGTGACAAAAATATGGTGCAAGGAGACATTGATTACAGGATGTTGAAAAATGGCATAATGTGTTTGAAATGGAAGGATAACCGCTCTGTACTGATGGGGTCTAATTTTCATAGTCCAGCTAACGTTGAACTGGCCAACAGAAAACAGAAAGTTGATAACAGGATTGGGTAATACAAATTCCTTGCCCGCAAGTCATAAAGGACTACAACCGATACATGGGAGGGGTGGACAAAGCAGATATGCTCAAGTCTTTGTATGAAGTAGATAGAAAGAGTAAGAAATGGTGGCACAGAGTATTTTTTTATTTTCTGGACTTATGTGTCGTAAATACTTTTATCATTTTCAAGGCAAAATCTCAGGGTACCTGTGTATCACTAAAACAACTCCGACTTTCTGTAGCAACAGGACTTATTGGTGCTAAACCAAAAACCCCAAGAAGAGGCAGACCCTCCTGCAGCAAACCTACGAACAACTATAAAATTACAGTGTTACCAGAGAAACGGTACGACAAAAATGCTCACATGCCTGTTTTTTCTACCAAGAGGAGGTGCAATTATTGCAGCACAAAGAAAGATGTGCATCGCTCTAATGTTATGTGTCAAAGTTGCAATGTGCCACTATGCCTGCAGAAGGAAAGAAATTGCTTCAAGTTACATCACGATGATGTGGTGTAACATGACCTTGTGGCCTAGTGGTCCTTACGGTAGACCACCTTTTTTTCTATATTTTTGAGTTTTAAAAACATTGTTTTTTTTCATTAATCACATTTGTGCGTCTTTATAAATAAAATTTCCCAAAAAAAATTTATTTTTTTGCTAAACCCATAATTCAAGCCGCAAAGGGTTAAGTAGCAAAAATTTTAGGCAAATCGGCCACACCAATCTTGTAAAATAAGTCTCCAAAGTGGTGATTAAACTTTTTACTTTGATAGTAGTGGTCATCATATAACTCGTTTCTTCGATTAATTAGCCACAGTTTTTGAAATATTGGTTGCTGATTAGGCGATGTCACGCAATCTAGTGGTACAGTTGCGAGCAGAAAAAACTGGGGCACCCTAAATTTTAGTTGTGTAAATTGTGGTTTGAACTAAAAATGGCTGTTACGTTGACATACCTGAAATCCTGGTCAATTTGAAAGTTGTAAAAATGCCGCAACTAAATCAAGTGACATGCGCTAATGTCAATATCAGTTTCATGCTAAGCCAAATTCTGAACAAGATGTAGAGTGCTTGGATTAATTGTCCCAGTTTTTTTGCTCACCACTGTACATGTTGGATATGCCGGTCACACATATAATTTTAATATAGAAACTGGGTATGTTAATATTTAAATAAAAGTTGTACTAATTTTGTCATTATACAGTTCACTTCAAATTCTATTTCAATGAAAGTTTGTTTACATTATTTTCTTGAATTATTCTTCGTCAAGTGTTATGAACTTAAGATGGCCGAAGTAAAAGCGAAAATTAAATAATTGAATAAACTTGTGGTCAGGTATCGCATTGGCATTTAATGTAAATATTCCAGTCTTTTCAAAGCCTTTTACAGCATTTCCAACAGCGGCAACCTGGTTCCAAGCCTCTTTAAAAATTCCTCCGAAAGCAACCTTCGTGATCCCTTGATTTGGATGTGCATGTTGCCATGATGTAGCTTGTTGATGATAATATGATTTGAGTGGTTTGAAAATGATACATCGAGCGGTTGTAGAGCATGTGACGTGAGTGGAGGAAGAAGAACAAGCTCAATGTCTAAAGAGTCACATAAATCTACAACTGAGTAGCTCGTGTGAGACGCGTGTCCATCCAAGATTAGAATAACTTTTCCTGGGGTACGGTAGCGATTAAAATGTTGCAACCATAGTTGAAAAGCTTCTTCATTTACCCAGCCCTTTTCTGTCATAACAATTTCAGTACCGGGTGGCATACC
Source organism: Vesta saturnalis (assembly GCA_036346205.1). Taxonomy (NCBI): domain Eukaryota; kingdom Metazoa; phylum Arthropoda; class Insecta; order Coleoptera; family Lampyridae; genus Vesta; species Vesta saturnalis. The sequence goes on along the minus strand of JARFJB010002080.1, from coordinate 614,005 downwards.
GATGAAAAATCATCTCGTTTGCGCACACCTTTAAATAGAACAAATGGAGGTATGTACTGATCTGTTGCATTCATACAGGCTAAGACGGTTACATTTTCGCCTCATTCAACATTTGTCACACTGACAACATCTTTTGCACCTTTTGGGCTATAATGTTGGGTGGTCGATTATTAAGCGGATTCCCGTTTCGCCCACATTGTATACGCATTCAGGTCTTCCTCTTAAATTGGTCTTATCTACTACTGTCTCCAGTCTTGAAGAATTCGGCCACTTTTTCCCTTTTCATGCCGTCAATTCTTGCTCTTGACAATCCTTCTGGTTTCGAATAGTTAACTCCTTATTTCTTTCCATAAAGCGATGAAACCGGTCCTGACCAGCCATTCCTACTTCTTTGTTAAATTTGTGTTTAATTTTTTGACGTTCTGCGAATTCAAAGGCATATTTACGAACCGCCTTAGGTGTAATTCCGAAGCCACGACTCGCTAAGTTCAGTAAACGGTCTGCTAAAATCTTTTCAGCATTCTCGTCTAAAGCTGGCTGACCACCACGTGTCTTAATGACACCTCTGGAGAAACAGACTCTTCTTTGTAAAGTCGTGTATGGTAATTCGTACATCTCAGCAGCCCGACGTAAGGTTAACTCTTTGGTCAGGACTTTATTTGCGGCTTCTCTCATTTTTTCTTTTGACCATTCTCCCGCTTTTGTTTTTCTTTTGTACGTGCGAACCATCTACAATGAAATAAAAATGCATCATTAACCTCCACTATAAGAAAGCGATCCAAACCGCCCCCGCTGACGCGATCCGAATAACCCCATATTAAAGACTTATGAAATAAATATTTTACACATTAACCTATAATATTTTGTTTAAAAACTAAAATGTTTTGTAAAATAGACCTCTACCCAATCAATATAAGCAATATAATTCAAAGTTTTAACACAAATCCTTAGAATAAATCAAAGAAATCGTAAGTACGTACCTTAGATGAGCGCCACAATTGTAGCGCACACAACACCGACTCGCTGTCCGGAAGCCTTGGCACTGATGGACTAGTCGAAACCAAATACTACCGTTAGCGGGAGAGGGGTCGTAAGACGCCAGACGCTTGTGTTCTGTGTCAATGCGTTGTTCAAAATATTAACGGATTTCTTATTTAGATCCGATTCGCCTCGGTCTACCCTACTGGATCAAAGGGTCTTGCTTCACAACATTCCTATTAAAGGAAATATCCCGCTTTAGTAAAACCACTCACTAAAATTTCGGTTTAGTTTCCGTCCATATCTCTCCTATCATCTTGGAAAACATACTTTTCGATATGGTAACCCCTACGTTCTTTCTCTGCCATTCAACGAGTTTGGCATCCCAACGAGTCTTGAGGATTTGAATACGCACAAGTCTAGTGGTTGCAGAATATGGCTGGTATGGGGTGGAAGCTTAAGTATGGTTATACGGTTTTTCACAGCCAAATTTATGACATCCGCTCCAAGATGAGTAGCGTGCCCGTCACAAACGACTAACACAGGCCGTTCCGAGCCAATATTCTTTAGAAAACTGTTTTGAAAATAGTTTTTGAATACAGTTGTCTCCATCCACCATTTAGATGTGGCAGCGTAGGTAGTATTTGGAAATTCTCTACGCGGTGGAACTGTCCACTGTTCCCAAACATGCTTACCTTTAAAAATAATAAGAGGAGGAGCTTTTTCACCGCTTGCGCTACAGCGCATAAGAATTGTTGTATTTTGCTTGCCAGTTCCACTTATGGTAATTGTCGATGGGGCTCCCCGTTGTCCGACAATTTTTGTTTTTGACGGATCCGTACAAAAGCTACTTTCATTCAAGTTCCAGATTTGTGAAGGACGTTCTTGCAAACCAAGTTGATTAATAGCTTTTTCAAGTAAATCAAAGTAATCGTAGATTAAGAATGGATCAAGATTCTTTTTTCTGGCGTATTCGACACTCTGAGGTATTTTAACAGATAGGTTATGTCTACGCTTAAAATTAAGAAACCAGTCTTCCTCGGCTTTCCATCTTTAAACTGCGTTTTATGTTATTTTCTTTGACATAATCAGCTACAGTTTGCAATACTTCTTTTCGGGACAGAAACCCGTTTTTCTATGCTACGAAGATAATTTGCTAGTTTTTCTTCTTCATGTTGAGGAATGTCCTCTGCCATAGCTAAAGCTTTTTGTCCTCTTCTGCCTTTAAGATGGTCATGAAGTGTAGTTAATGGAATGTTGAATACTTTGGTAGCTCGGTATAAAGTCATTTGGCCTGACTTATTTGCTGACAACGCAGTTTCAAAACTCTCTGCGGTATATCCTTTGCCTCTGTTACTTTTGCGGATATATTTTCTCACCATGGTGGAACTAAGAATTAAAAAAATGTCACTCAAAACGTTGGGGTAAGTGCGAATAATGTATCGCTCTTGCCCCAGGATTGATATGCACTAGCCCGAATTGAAAAAGGCAAGGCAAGAGCGGTATAGTAAAAAACTGTCAATAAGGTAAATTTAGGACAAAATATTAGCTGAACGTTAAATACTAAAGCTAATTTGTTTACTCACCAAAAACAAACAAAATCTCTAAGGATTGCATAAGAATCAGCGGATTAATTGTTGTTGGTGAACTTGCTCTGAGAGTTGGAAGACACATGTGACACTTTCACATACTGTAGCATCAATAAGACTGAATAATTCAACTCTGTAACAATTTAGTTCGACTGCAGACGTATCAAGGATTCCAAAAATAGATGGCAGCACCTATTTCTAGAGTAATATAAATTTAACGGCTATGTTACGCTCTTGCCCCATAACCGCTCTTGCTCCACCTTACCTTATATATTTTTGAACTTGTTCGTTCACAACAAACTCTTATGACAATTAATGGTGATTCCAGTGAAAAGGCATTAAAATGCGTTCAAAAGAAAGCAGGTGTTTTTTTTACAAGAAATCAGATCATATTAAGAGTGAGTATGAAAAGTACAAGAAATGGAAGAACAGAAAGCAATCAAGTAAAAAGGATAATTGAAATAAAGAAAAATGCAATACAGCAGGTGCAAATAAAGGGAACTTTGTGAATGATCCTGATTTTATTTTTATCATTACAAGCAGCATGTACAACAGTGGTTGGATTCTTGATCTGGGTTCCACACGTCACATCGCCAATGATAACACTTTTTTTACCACTCGGTGAATCATATAGGACTATAATTGAAGGTGGAAATGGCGATATGGTACACATCAAAGGTAAAGGCAGTAGTCTGTATGCACCAAATGTGATTAGATATCTACTTTTTGTTCGCCGCTTGTCTGAAAACGGTTTAACAACTGACTTCAATAAGAATTTGTGTCAAATTAAGGCTGGTGGAAACAAAATCGGTGTTGCAGATCTGGTTGGAAATTTGTATCATTTACGACAATCGCATACGGTGTATGAAACACATAAAGAAAATTGCATCCACGAGTGGCATCGCAAATTGGGACATAGTGATCCAGAAGCAATTCGAAAGATGCAAACGAGTGGTTTGGTTGAGGGTTTAAACATTGTGGATTGTAGAATTAATTCCTCATGTATGGAAGGTAAATTGACTCGGTTACCATTTTCCAAGACATCATCAGGCCAATCAAGTGTACCACTAGATTTCATCCATACAGATGTGTTGGGTTTGATGTCACTATTTCATCCATACAGAAGCAATTGGGTCCTATGTAGACAATGTCTAGAAATAAACAATTCATCGACAATTATTCTCGATAATCGACAATTATTCTCGATATATGTATATTCGTTTGCTCAGGGAGAAATCTGAAGTCGATAATGAATGCAAATATTTTGTTGAAATCTTGAAGAATTCAACAGGAAGCCAAAGGTATTTCGGTCAGATTGTGGTGGTGAGTACACCGGAAAGAAATTTTATCAATATTTAAAAGCAGAGGGAATTGAAAGTCAATTTACGGCTGGGTATTCTCGACAGCAGAATGGCGTTACGGAACGTAACAATAGAACGTTATTAGAACTCTTCTTCTGTATGTTAATTGATGCAGAATTGCATACAGTTTTTGGGGCGAAGCAGTTTATGTGCAAAATGGCGTCATTACCAAAACAACAAACGTTAGCTCATTCGAGCGTTGGTAGGGAACGAAACCAAATTTGAAGGATTTTCATATTTTTGGTAGTAAGTGTTCACATTAAAAGCGGCGGAAACTAGACAATAGATCTCTCCAAATGAAGTTTATTGGATATGATAATCACCCTAAGGCATATCGATGTTATGATCCGAAACTTAATAAAGTAGTGATCAGTTGAGACTTAAAGTTCAGCATGAATGAAAATTTGCAGCAGTCTCAACTCATTGAGAAAAAAATCGGAACGCATTGATGTGAATTTGGGTGAAGGGAAAGACAATGACAAATGACACAGTGACAGCTGCACGTCAAATAGTAGTAAAATGGATGATCAGAATACTGTTGAGGACGAGTCTACTTTTGTCGAAAATCAAAATGGACCAGAAGAGGTCAATACAGAGTATGCTTTTGACTGCCTCATTGTAATTGGTTGGTTCAACGATTTGATATTGTGCAACGTGTATTTCAGCAATTAAACGACATTGTGTTATTCCTTTCTTGCTTTGAATTGATCTTTGTGTTTCTGATGAACCATAACCGTTTCATTTTCACCTGCCAGTTAGTTTTAATGATTTTCAGGTGTACTTGTTTAGCATTGCTTTGTTTACAAATAATTTCTTTTATATGTAATTTATCGTAACTGTACGAATTTATTTATTACCAAAAAAATTGCTGATTATTTTTGCCGATACTCAATTTTATATTGCTGTACCCACTTTAACCTGATTTAATGCCGCTTAGTTGTTATTTGCATATCGAATCTTTTCTTTTTGTTTTTCTTTTATTAATGTGCTTGTAAAATTGCTTATTGGTTAATAAACGACTAGGTTTTCTTGATGATTATTTCCAGTTTCTAATTAATGGGTTGAATCATCAATGCGCAAAGCTTGTTATTTCTAATTTGAATAATTTTATTATTTAGCTGTCTCACTATAATATAACACTTAATCTTATACAATTAACACGGCGTAAATAAATCCTAAGCAAGCATATCATTTGAATAAGATTAACATTATTGCCAGTAAAGTTTAGATAAATCTATGAGCTAATTTTTCTAAAAATTTGCATTATTGTGAATAAGTTTAATATTATGCTCTTAACAATGTAGTCTTAATTATTGAGAGTAATTTCGAATCACGCTTTTAATAGGATAGGACACCTTTTTCGACACTACAACCTACAGTCATTTCATTAAAAATCTGCGAAAAGCTGTTAATGATGATATTTAAGATGTAAAATAGATTTTTCATTCTTGCCATGCAATATAACGATTAAGATCGAGTACAGGGGAAGAGTGTAACTAAATTTATTTACGGAATATATTTAAAACTTATTGTATTCAAATATGATCTTCGGTCGCTCTTGGTGAGTGGGCGGCGTGTTGGTCTTCACTCGTTGGAGGCTATTACAGATCTCGAACGCCACTGGAAAGGGTTGTGGTAGGTTTTGACGTCTAGGGTGCCTTCCACTCAGCATCAAATATCTTGGTTTCAAGCGGGGTCCTGGTTAACTCCAGTGGAGGATGTTTCTGGGACTCAGGACGCTTGGCGTGGAAGATGTTCCTAACAGTAGAATTATTTCCGACGGTTTGAACGAATGGAGGAATGAATGAAAAAGGAATATGTATAAATACATGCCCTTTCAATTAAATAAATTATTGTGCTCAAATAAAACGAAGATTACGGTGCTCATAGTTTTTTTATAGCAGCAGCAAAATTTGTGAACTATTCAGGGCGCGTGCTTATCAATTTAAGTAATTATGTGAAAGTACAAGGTCAACTTTACCTCATAATAAATTGAAGGTTTTTAAGATGCGTTTCAGACTAACGTTCAAAATGCAAAAATTCGTTGGAGCACAGTGTATCCTACCTAATAGCCTTAGTATTCAACTATGATGGGGGTCTGAGGATTGCCTTGAAGTAGCGTGGGTCAGGGACGGTATAACAATTTTGTGAACCACGGTTTCTCTCATACAATACCTACCTACTCATAATATGCAGCAGAAACGGTATTGGTTGGGACGCACGTGTATTTATTACTTCATTTCTTACACTCTTGCACTTTTGTATAAATCTATTCAGTTGACGTATTTGTTACTAACGCGAGTTTCCATATAAGGTGAATTACTTAATAGTATTATTTCTTCTGCTTCATCATTGCTCACTAAGTGCTCTTCACCTGAAGAGGAACCGCTGGCTTACAAATCTTCATCAGTCGCATCTTCATCAATTGAAATAGTCTAATTCTCTTCAAATATATCTTTCCTTTTAACATGTTTAATACATTTATTTTTCTTGTTCGCTATTTCATACTTTTCGGGGGTGTCAGTAGCGATCATGTTTTTATCAAGGTTTCTACGCCTACTAATCTTCCGCAGTCCAGCTTTAATTGGTGGCCTAAACATCCTCGGTGAAATTACGGTTCCATCTCCCTTGTAAGAAGAATTGTTTAGTTTTTCAAGAGAACCTGTTGAACGTAGGTAAGCCAAACGAAAGAGTTATGTTAGTGAGGGATATGAACGGATAGGTGGGTGTACAGAGAGAATATACTGAACGCGTTCTAGGAAAATTCGGAGACCAAAGAGTCAATGAGAATGGTGAACGTCTGGTGAAAATCTATATGGATGGAAGCCTGTTTGTATTCCAACACGTGGTTTAAATATAAAATGTGCATATATATATATATATATATATATATATATATATATATATATATATTATATATTATATATATATATACTTTTATAAGTACATATTTCAGTAAAAGATTGACTCGAGTGGGACTTGAAAAGTCGCCACGAAAATCCTGGAAATTGAGTTTAAGGCTCTTCCGTAATCTGAGCTATCGAGGAGCGCAAGTCACAATCGATTCAAAAATAAACTGTATAATCTTTCCTAGAATTCACGATAGTACCTTTGTAATTAGTTATACACTTAGACAATTCTGCATCATTGGATCTAAGGTCTGGGTACCGACCTTAAGTGGAACTGAGTTAATCTTTATCTGTATGTACTTTAAAAGTTACATTTTAAATACGAGATGACAATGTAATGATTATTAAATGTCGCATCCATGGTCGATAGCTCATAATAAAATTGTTAGAGGGCGCAATTTGTATATATACCAGTATATATTTATCATATAAATTATATCATAGGTATAATTATGACATGGCAAAGGAAGTGAATTTAACAAGTATGATAACGCAACTTTGATATCTTTATGATGTTCGGCTTAGAAGTTATGGTGAAAAGAAGACTTTAACGCGTTTAATTTAAGTAATTGATTGTTGCTATGGTTTCTAAGGTTGTATCGAGGCTTGTTTAGAGGAATCTGCAATCATAGTCTGTGCCTCCTTGACACTCTATCTAGGCTTAGGACTAGTCCAAACTAAGCAAATTGCGAACTTTGCAGCGTGTTTAGAGGCCATTACGGGCCATAGACAAACGATAGTGGAAGTAATGGTTGATTTGTTTAAGAAACTTTAATAGAATGGTACAAAATCATGATACAACTGTTAAAAACTAGTTGAAAATGCTATAAATGTTCAAATTGACGGCCGTTTTGTAAAACGACTATTAATTCTTCTTCTGTACGTTTATAACATGCATGGATAAAACTTCTAAGGCATAATTCTAATCTGTGTTTTAAAATAATAATGCGTAATTTGCTGGAAAAGTCGGCTCGTTTCCATGGTAGGTAAATAAATTGAAAAGTTGTCATTACTTGGAATTTTGATTGATGTTGTGTTGTAAAATTTTCCTTCATTAGTTTTGTCATTGTACCTTATCAGAAATTAGTGCTATCCTTCAAATGTCGTATACCAATGGGCTTACGACATGCTTGCCGTGATTATGAATGTTTTCAAAATGCAGCTATTGCGGAACGACAATACGCTATCAGATATCCTGATCGAAGGCACTACACTAGAAAAGTGTTTCCGAATGGCAGGCACGTTTAAGACAATACAGGTAAATGTACGGACGTATTCCACTTGCTGTCAGAAGGATGCAAGAAATGACAGACAATAGTATTAATGTTCTGCGTACGTAGAATCGGAGCCTCACGTAAGCATACAGAGATTTCCACAGAACTAGGTGTAAGTGTTGCTTGTGTTCGAATATTGCATCCTTATCATCTAGTTTTACACCAGGCTTTATCAGACACTGATTTTGACAGGCGGCACTATTGCTATTGGCTGAGAGATATGTAGTGAAATGCTTCGATTCCTTTCCAAAGTTTTATCGGACCGATGAGGCTACTGTACGTAGTGAGGAAGAGTGAATGCACATGATAGGGTTAAATAAACGGATGAATGGTACAAAGAGAGGAAATTGGGTGAGTTTAGTGAAACTGAGACGGATATTGTTTTAGGACTAAATGAGGACTATTAAACGGTTAGAAAAGTTGAAAACGGCAAGGGAACAGGCGTAGATGAGATCACTGGTGAAATGCTAAAGTATGGGGGTGCAAAGCTTATACGAAGAATGTGTGAATTATTCAATGTATGCCTTATGTGTGGAAAAATGCCGAGGGACTGGAAGAGCGCGATCATTGTACCACTATATAAGGGTAAGGGAAACAAGAGTGATTGCAAGAACTACAGAGGAATAAGTTTGCTCAGCGTGCCTGGTAAAGTATTTGGAAGAATACTGATTGATAGAGTACGAGAAACTACACAAACTAAGATGTAGGATGTGCAGGGTGGCTTCATGCCAGGGAGAGGATGTGATTGTTCAATGTATACATGGATAAATGGGTTAGACAAGCATGTAACGATACAAATGGTGTAATGGTTGGTGACGTAAATGTATGACTTCTGGTGTATACAGATGACAGTGCGGGTGAGCTACAAACTGCTCTGAGGAAGTTTGATACAGTCTCTGAGAGCATGGGCCTAAAGGTAAGCGTGAACAAAACTAAGATGGTAGTGTTAAATCGGGAAGGTGGGAAGGAGAGTAGAGTGTTTACTCTGCAAGATGAAATTGAGGAGAAAGTGGACGAGCTGGTATATCTGGGTAGAATGTTTATTGCAGATGGTAGAATGAAGGGCGAGATTAGACGAAGGGTCAATGCTGGAAGGAAAGTGATTGAAAGTGTGTGGACGATAATAATAGACGAAAGCATGATCCTGCTGTGAAGCGAGCAATCTATAATGACGTGTTTGTCCTATCAGTACTGAACGGAAGTGAGACAAGGGTACGTCAAAAAAAACACGAAAGAAAAATAAATGCCGTGGGTATGAGATTTCTGAGAAGTGCATGTGGCAAAACAAGAAGGGACAAGATAAAGAATGAGCGCATAATGAAGGAGTGTGGCGAGGAAAAGACGATGATAGATAGATATAAAAGTAGTACATTATGTTGACTTGGTCACATTGATAGAATGGGCAACGCAAGATTAACGAAGAAAATATATGTGCGTGGGGTTAGAGGTGCCTGGTAGGCCGCGTAAAACTTGTCTGAATCTAGTAGAATGTCTGATAAAGGAAAGAACTATAAGGAGTTTTAAAAATAAAAGGACATGTCTTTCGGAAGCTAGGGAGTTATGCGGAGATAGGAAAGCATGGAGAAAGATTGTGAATGAAAAATAAATAAAAGGCAGGGATTGTTTTGCCTACTCCGCAAGGGAATGGCGTGAAGGTTAAGTTAAGTTTTTCAAGATACTTTTGCAATGGAGCACTAGTATGATATGATGGTTCGCGTGAATCACTGCCTTCGTCACCATGTTTTGGTGTCTTTTGTGGAGTAGTAAAAATTGGTAACATGATGTTCGAGTTTTCCGTATTAGTTTCTAGTAAAGAAGGCGACACGCTTGTTTGCGAATCTTGTTCAGTAGTTGCTTCAGAAACCCTCGTTTCTGGCTCAGGTCTATCAGTGACATAACTAAAAAATCAGCATCTGAGAATATAGAATTGTCAAATGGATGAATTCTACATTTCCTGAAAGCATTTGTCATATTTACAGACGTGATTGCCTTTAAATAGGCTTGTCCAACACAATCTGCAAGGTGGCAGATGGTAAACGTTTGGCCTGGGTTACGAAGCAACCACGAATCAACATCTGCATTGTAATATGTTTTAAATGGAGCAATAAGTCCAACATCCAGCGGCTAAAGCTTCGTAGTTGTATGTGGATGTAATGCGAGCACAGTGACACCATCAGAATCTCTTGCCAGATCGAGAGCTTCTAGACATAAGTGGCTTTCGTGGTTGTCCATAATAAGTAGTAAAGGATTATCATTTAAGGTGGTGGTGTGTTGTATAAAATGCCTCATAACTTCGGTAAAAAGTTAGGATTCCATCCATCCGGAAGGCGCTGCTAAACTCAGAGTTCCCAGTGGAGCACCGTGTAACATATGAGACGTGAAGTTCTTGCGAGGGAAGACCGTTGCAGGGGGTAGAGCTTGTCCAGATGCAGACACAATGGCACAGATAGTAAACCAAAACCCCTCTTTATCCACTGGTAATTTTACAGATGTTAAACCCTTTGGCGCAAGCACTTTTTTGTGGCTTGTGAACGGTCGTTGTTGACGTCTCATCTAAATTAAATACTCGCGTGCCATCACCGAAGCTAGGATGACGCTGTATAGCTTCTTTTACGTTAGAAATGGATTTGTCCACGTTGTCTGTGTTAAAATCTGTGGCACGGGATAAGCTACATGGTTCGGCTTTTTTAAGGCGAATATCTTTATGTCGGCTTATAAAGGTTCGTAACCAATCTATGCCATCTATTAGTAGGTAAGTAATTTGAAATTAAGTTGATGTTTTTATTTGTCGGGTATTTTCGGCATAACGTCGCACAATTGGATATGGCAAATGGCCGTCTTTCGTATGCTGGAACCTTTCTCTACGAGTTCAAGAGCTTTTTTCATATTTTTTTCGGAGTTACAGACAAATTACATTAATACTTACACTGTGTGGTACACATTGAACCACGGTTCACTATGTACCATGTCATTTAATAGTTAAGGTTAGAAAAAAAAATAAAATAAATAGGTATGACTAAAAATATCATTACTGCAAGATTTCTAAATGTTACCTACCATAATTGCACAAAGTGAAATACACATTTAAGAAACAAAAACCAAACTCACCTATTTTTTACTTTTCGCGCGAGAAAAGAACACTACTCTATAGGACTAATACTAGCGGGCGTTGGCTCACGACCGGGGAGTGCAGGGGATAGTACTATAGCCAAGTTTGTTAGCGTCGGTTCCGTGATCTGGCTAATACTAGATCAACACATACAAGTGGTGATTCACTGTGTATAATTGGCTCACTGTTTGACCATATACAACAGCCTAATGGTATGCAGATGGTACGAATAGGGTGCTTCTTTTATAAAAGAAAAGCGTCTTTACAATCCAAAGCAGGCTTCAAGATGCTGAAATAAAAATTTTCCAGACTTGGTTTAAAACCAACATCAGACTCATATGTTGTTACTAGCAACAAAAAGGAAGATTATCCTATTGTCAAGTTACTTTGATGATAGTTTATTGTCCCTTCTGTTCTATTAAAGATAGACAAATGGACCGACACGAGAATTTGAAATCACAACAGCTTATGTAGGCGGATATATTTTCCTTAATTAGAAGAATAGCATAAACTAGTCGATTTATTAAGTTTATCTGGTAATGATTATCTGCCAGTAGTTGGAATTCAAAGAAGCCATGGAAAGTCTAATGTACCTACTTGACTGAGACGCAAAACGTTAATAGTATAAGCCAACAATGGGCATCAGATGTTAATGAACTCGGTTCCATCAAATTTCGATTCAAATCTGTTTATAAATAAACGTACTTTACAGAGGAAGATTTTAGAGCAATGAGTATACAAACGTTTCTTAAAGATAATTCAATTTTAGATGTTTTTGGTAGGAAATTAAAAAATTTGCACAAGTATTTATTTTTTTCAACACTTCATTGTGGAACGATCAATTCAATTCCATTTTTTATTGTAATCCTATAAAAAATTGTTCTAAAACAGTGTTTTTGCCATTTGGCGTACTTTGTGAACAGCTAACAAAAATTTTTTTCAAGTAATATTTTGTTCAAAGGAGATATAATTTAAATAAATTTTAAACCAACAATGTGATACTGTTGGTGATCGTTAGGTACAAATATTTTGCAATTGCTTGAGGAACACTGTAAATGTTGCTGCTAGTATCTTTACATTGTGTTAATAATTGAACATCGTTATTAGTATGTATTCATAATTAACATTGGAAGGTTATAGTAATCGATGATTGTGTTAATCATTCACATTTATTTTATTAGCTTCACCGATGGGGTCGCATTTCGTTAATTTTTGTGACCAATTATTAACAGAGGTTACAACTTGGATTAGGTGCAATGAGTCAAACTGTTTTGCTATCAACTTTAAATGAGTAGGTTAATGAACCGTTAAAATTTAAAAATATTAACGATAATTTCAAAAGCTTCATGCATGGATCATTCCGAAACAAATCATTTGTAATAAACCTAGTTAAAAACGCCAATATATATATATATATATATATATATATATATATATATATATATATATATATATATATATATATATATATATTTAAATAAGACAATTTTTCTTTAAAACTTGTGTAAATAAACGTAAAATTAATTCAACGTTTCGGAACGTCCTTTGTTCCTTTGTCAAAATAAATTCTTGACAAAGGGAACAAAGGACGTTCAAACGTTGAATTAATTACGTTTATTTACAAGTTAAAAAATTATCTTATAAACATGAATACTTGTGAAATCTAAATAGAAACATATATATATATATATATATATATATATATATATATATATATATATATATATATATTTGTATATAACCATTATAACATTCGTTCTTGGAATATGTTCATGTTAAAAGATTATTAGTACACTGTTGTAATGTATAGGAAAGGGAAAATCCTCTATTCCCAGCATCTTGATCTTCGTTACCATCTGTAACCACAAACAGAACGAATGGTCTCGCAAAGCCTAAAAATATTTCCGATACAAACTGCAACACACAAAGCATTACTTACTAGTAACAGTTGTAAATAAGGATCCACAATACCTATCGGCTGTTGCTCCTGTAGTTAACACCCCACTTGCTATGACAACATAATCATTAGGGCAGTCTACGGTACCAATAAAAGAAATTTGTGAATCTGCAATATCTGAAATTGAAAATGCTGTTGCCGCTGCACTCCACTGTACAGAACACATTGCAGGTGCTGCTCTAATACAAACACCATAATTCATATTTGCCAAATGTCTTCCTCCGACAGCACCAGAGTTTGACGGTGTTGTACTAGCAGTTTGTCCATAATTAAAGCTCCTTACTGTTCCAGAAGTAGCACCATAATACATCAAACACCCAGTCGGAGCTATAACCCTCTCACATACACAGTTATCAAATTATAAGCAAATTACCTCTACTCGGACTGTCACATCCGATTTGGGCTATACGTAAATTCCACTGTCGTCCTATTGCGATAGCAGTAGAAGTAAATATACTAATATCAATATTATTCCCATTATTAAAATCTAAGTAAATATGCTGTCCCGTATTTTCACCACAAATACGACCAACATTAGAACCAGCTCCGGTTATTATCAAAGCATCATTAACACAAACCCCATCACCATTAGGTTGAGCCAAAATAAAACTTAAAAAATCTATTCTAATTTGACATACATCTTCATTACACCTCTGGACGGTAAGGGAACAAGTGTTTGCTCCAGTATAAATATTAGGAAATGACGGATTTTGAAAATAAGTATTATTATTAGAGGATGAAATACCACAAGATGCTTGATCTAAAAGTTGTTAATTATAGAGTGATCACTGATCAACGTTACTAAAATGCTTACAAACACAACAAACGCCAATGTTACGTGCACACTTTCCTGATGCATATCCGCCTACTGATATGCACTGCCTTCTTGTATAACAAATACCTAATAGCCCATTGGCTGCTGAACAAACACTGTTTTCGAATCTTACAACACCAACACCCCACCACCCGATAACTATAAAACTACAATTAGCACAGAATAATTCCAGACCTAAACTTACATTTCCCCGTCCTATTTAACGCAATGGTAAATTGTAGGATAAATAACAGGTAAATAAACCTCATGATTGTACTTTTAGAACTGACCTTTATTGAACAAGTTATAACAGTTATTTAAACGATCTTTAAATTTAATTATAAAGTAGTGCTACTAATGATTTAAATAAACTTTCAATTTACAGTTTTTTAATATTTACAACTGACGAAATACGTTTAGCAATTACTTTTTTAGGATCCTTTTTAAATTCTTTATTTGCCATTATTTTCTTAAATAGTTTAACATCTTGCAAATAATTCCTCTGTCGTATGTATGCTTTCTCAGTACCCTTCTTTGGTTTATGAGATTTAGTTAAACGAGAGGTTGATCGTGTAAATTTATCACTATTTATACTACTAGCAGGAATATCATCTTGTACTTTATTTTGATTCAATTGTTTAGCTGAATCCACCTTATTTAATAACATAATTCTTCGTAACTTAATTTTGTCTCTTTTCTTTAATTGAATTCCTGATTCAGATTTAAATGATTTAATACTACATGTGTCTGATAGTTTTTTATTTAAATGGTCAATGTTAATGTTTAATCCTGCAAATAAGTTATCGGTAGGTTTTAACAGAATTGAGCGAAATGCATTTGGATCTTCAGACTCTGTAAGTTTTGATTTTTGACTATGGGCTGGTTGATGGTATTTTTTACGCTGTCGTCTCTGTTTACCCATTTTATTAAATTTTAAAGAAACAAGTTTAAATACGTCAGTGAAGTGTTACTACAACACTGTAATCATGACTGTAAAACAAATTTATAAGGTTGGCAGTGACTAAAGGCACGTGAAAATTGACGAATTATAACCTCAATGTGTCTAAAAAAATGGAAATAAAAAGGAAAATTAAAATCTAGGGTAACCTAGGTGGATTGTAGGGTAATGTAGCTTGGATCCTAGGTTACCGTAGATTTTAATTTTCCCTTTTATTTCCATTTTTTTAGACACATTGAGGTTATAATTCGTCAATTTTCACGTGCCTTTAGTCACTGCCTTATAGGTTATATCACATTGTCATTCAAAATGGCGTTACCATTTAAAACCTAGAATATAAAATACCTATTCTAAGAATGAAAAACGTTTTTACTCGAGTGGCTTAATAACAGTTATTTAACACTTGGTCTTTCATATCGTTTGTAAATGTACCGGGTGAACGCTTGTTTTGGACTCAATTCTAAATTAGGTTTCTTTATTTGAGATAATAGATATGTAAATCCCAATGATATAGGAATAACATAGATACACCCTAACCTTACGCTTTCGTTATAATTACTTAACCCTCCGTAACTAATATGCCATGGAAGGATATTACAACTAACATCGGTCTAGGACTTAGGAGACCAATTACAAACTTATAAAGAAAGATACAAGCCCATCTTTTTTTTGTTGATTTTTAGATACAGATTGAATAAAACTATTAAGATGGCTACTTTTAATTAGTTCCAGTTTTAATATAAGTTCAGTCTCATATACCAATTTTCACGAGTCAGATCAGTTGCGTCATAACTAACTTTGCTTTATTACCATCTTTAAAACCCGCCTATTGTGCACGAGAAGATGCAGATAGAACTGAGTTAGGTTGGCAATTCTGTCCGGTGTTGTCAAGCATTTCTGACAAACATTCAAAAAGAAATATAAAACTTCAATTTTAAAGGTATCTGCATCACGTGACCATACATCTCGCTTGGAGTACAAACAAAACCTTTACATAACCTTAACCCTTAAAACATTTGTTTAAAGGCATCACCACACTATAAAATTTCTTATAAGTATTACACCTCAAGGAGCAACTTCTTTCAAATGCATACGGAGGACGCGCCAGCGACAAATTTATTACAGAGCATTGTGATTTTTTAGATCATTTAGTTTTAGCAGATCGAGGTTTTTTAATTAACAATTCAATTGAATTATGTTATGCTGAACTCCTTACTCCTGCATTTAAAATAGGTAAAAACAACTTTCTGCAAAAGAAGTAGAAGATACTCGTACACTGGCACGTGTAAGAATTCATGTGGAACGAGTGAGTGGTACTTTGAGACAAAAGTATGTAATTTTAAGGGACACTTTCCACTTCAAATGGTCAAAAAAGGTGTGATCATGATTTCTCTTTTATTTACAACCGCACCAAAATTTGTCGTGGTTTAATTAATTTAGGTATATGTTTAAGAGTATTATTTTAACTCATAGTTTTTATGTTACATAGAAAAATAGAATGTTTTGTGTTTAAACAATTTCCAACTATTATTCCCATTATTAAAATCTAAGTAAATATGCTGTCCCGTATTTTCACCACAAATCGACCAACATTAGAACCAGCTCGGTTATTATCAAAGCATCATTAACACAAACCCCATCACCATTAGGTTGAGCCAAAATAAAACTTAAAAATCTATTCTAATTTGACATACATCTCATTACACCTCTGGACGGTAAGGGAACAAGTGTTTGCTCCAGTATAAATATTAGGAAATGACGGATTTTGAAAATAAGTATTATTATTAGAGGATGAAATACCACAAGATGCTTGATCTAAAAGTTGTTAATTATAGAGTGATCACTGATCAACGTTACTAAAATGCTTACAAACACAACAAACGCCAATGTTACGTGCACACTTTCCTGATGCATATCCGCCTACTGATATGCACTGCCTTCTTGTATAACAAATACCTAATAGCCCATTGGCTGCTGAACAAACACTGTTTTCGAATCTTACAACACCAACACCCCACCACCCGATAACTATAAAACTACAATTAGCACAGAATAATTCCAGACCTAAACTTACATTTCCCCGTCCTATTTAACGCAATGGTAAATTGTAGGATAAATAACAGGTAAATAAACCTCATGATTGTACTTTTAGAACTGACCTTTATTGAACAAGTTATAACAGTTATTTAAACGATCTTTAAATTTAATTATAAAGTAGTGCTACTAATGATTTAAATAAACTTTCAATTTACAGTTTTTTAACATTTACAACTGACGAAATACGTTTAGCAATTACTTTTTTAGGATCCTTTTTATATTCTTTATTTGCCATTATTTTCTTAAATAACTTAACATCTTGCAAATAATTCCTCTTTCGTATGTATGCTTTCTCAGTACCCTTCTTTGGTTTATGAGATTTAGTTAAACGAAAGGTTGATCGTGTAAATTTATCACTATTTATACTACTAGCAGGAATATCATCTTGTACTTTATTTTGATTCAATTGTTTAGCTGAATCCACCTTATTTAATAACATAATTCTTCGTAACTTAATTTTGTCTCTTTTCTTTAATTGAATTCCTGATTCAGATTTAAATGATTTAATACTACATGTGTCTGATAGTTTTTTATTTAAATGGTCAATGTTAATGTTTAATCCTGCAAATAAGTTATCGGTAGGTTTTAACAGAATTGAGCGAAATGCATTTGGATCTTCAGACTCTGTAAGTTTTGATTTTTGACTATGGGCTGGTTGATGGTATTTTTTACGCTGTCGTCTCTGTTTACCCATTTTATTAAATTTTAAAGAAACAAGTTTAAATACGTCAGTGAAGTGTTACTACAACACTGTAATCATGACTGTAAAACAAATTTATAAGGTTAGTGATAGGCACGTGAAAATTGACAATTATAACCTCAATGTGTCTAAAAATGGAAATAAAGGAAAATTAAAATCTAGGGTAACCTAGGTGGATTGTAGGGTAATGTAGCTTGGATCCTAGGTTACCGTAGATTTTAATTTTCCTTTATTTCCATTTTTAGACACATTGATTATATGTCAATTTTCACGTGCCTTTAGTCACTGCCTTATAGGTTATATCACATTGTCATTCAAAATGGCGTTACCATTTAAAACCTAGAATATAAAATACCTATTCTAAGAATGAAAAAAACGTTTTTACTCGAGTGGCTTAATAACAGTTATTTAACAGTTGGTCTTTCATATCGTTTGTAAATGTACCGGGTGAACGCTTGTTTTGGACTCAATTCTAAATTAGGTTTCTTTATTTGAGATAATAGATATGTAAATCCCAATGATATAGGAATAACATAGATACACCCTAACCTTACGCTTTCGTTATAATTACTTAACCCTCCGTAACTAATATGCCATGGAAGGATATTACAACTAACATCGGTCTAGGACTTAGGAGACCAATTACAAACTTATAAAGAAAGATACAAGCCCATCTTTTTTGTTGATTTTAGATACAGATTGAATAAAACTATTAAGATGGCTACTTTTAATTAGTTCCAGTTTTAATATAAGTTCAGTCTCATATACCAATTTTCACGAGTCAGATCAGTTGCGTCATAACTAACTTTGCTTTATTACCATCTTTAAAACCCGCCTATTGTGCACGAGAAGATGCAGATAGAACTGAGTTAGGTTGGCAATTCTGTCCGGTGTTGTCAAGCATTTCTGACAAACATTCAAAAAGAAATATAAAACTTCAATTTTAAAGGTATCTGCATCACGTGACCATACATCTCGCTTGGAGTACAAACAAAACCTTTACATAACCTTAACCCTTAAAACATTTGTTTAAAGGCATCACCACACTATAAAATTTCTTATAAGTATTACACCTCAAGGAGCAACTTCTTTCAAATGCATACGGAGGACGCGCCAGCGACAAATTTATTACAGAGCATTGTGATTTTTTAGATCATTTAGTTTTAGCAGATCGAGGTTTTTTAATTAACAATTCAATTGAATTATGTTATGCTGAACTCCTTACTCCTGCATTTAAAATAGGTAAAAACAACTTTCTGCAAAAGAAGTAGAAGATACTCGTACACTGGCACGTGTAAGAATTCATGTGGAACGAGTGAGTGGTACTTTGAGACAAAAGTATGTAATTTTAAGGGACACTTTCCACTTCAAATGGTCAAAAAAGGTGTGATCATGATTTCTCTTTTATTTACAACCGCACCAAAATTTGTCGTGGTTTAATTAATTTAGGTATATGTTTAAGAGTATTATTTTAACTCATAGTTTTTTATGTTACATAGAAAAATAGAATGTTTTGTGTTTAAACAATTTCCAACTATAATTCTAGCGTGGCCTTAGCAGTAGATTAAATTGCATCAACATTGACTTAAAGGTATGATTTTCACATGTCTATTACAGCTTGAATATTTTCATTTATTTGTTAAATGCGTTACAATTTATTTTAATGAAATTAGTCTGTTATACTTACTTAATTATAACGAATTTTTAATTTATATTCAAAACTAAGGTCATCCAATGGGAAGTCCTCTATTTTTACCTTCCAACCTACATGCAATCGACATTTTTTTTCACTATTGCTAAATCGACTTATCTACTTATTTTACAACTTTTGGATAAGTTTCGTCAAGATCGGCCATGATGTCTGGATGTGTGTGTACGTGAGCGCGTGCGTGCGTGTGTCTGTGTGTGTCTGTGTGTGTGTGTGTGTGTGTGTGTGTGTGTGTTGTGTGTGTATGTCTGTGAGTGTGTGTGTGTGTGTGGGGGAGGGCGTGCGCGTGTGCGAGTGTGTGTGCGCGTGCGTGCCTGTGCGTATGCGTGCGTGTGTATGTGTATGTTAGTATCCACGATAACTCCAGAACGAAAATACCTACGTACTTCAAATTTTGTATTTAAGGTTGTTTTAATTTGGTTTAGAGCTGATTAGATTTTGGGAGAATCCAGCAGCGGAGAGGGGGGTTCATTAGGGCCAGCTTTTGGTTTTTATCAAATATTTCTAAAGCAGCTGAATATTCTACCGGCGTCTATCCCTAAAAAAGTATAATAGCTTTATGATTCACCATTATCTGTGGCGTTGGCCCAGTCGGTACATTAAATAGGGTAGTTCATCAAATAAAATGATTTGCTTAATTCAATTCTGCATCATTATTTTCATTTAACCTAATTAAAAAATGTAATGTAAAAATAATAAAATGAATCTCGAGCGCCAAGCTATTTTTGTTCTAATTATCGGAACAGCTAAACCAAGTTTGTGCACAAAAAAACTTTCTATCTAATTAAAAAAAAATACAATGTACAATTATGTTTATTTACAATAAAGAGGGATGATGAAGTAAAAGGTCTTAAAACTATTCTTAAAGTACTAATAATCATTAAATGATTACCTTCGTAAAATTTGTACTTAAAATTTTATAACCTCATGAATCGGAACGGTCAACTAGGTGATGTCATTCTTGCATCACTGTTGTGCAATCTCTTGATATTATGTTACCATCCACACCCAAACTGGAATTATCCTTAAATTTATTCGTAGAAATTTTGTATCCAATATTTATATCGCATTATGTTGCAGTTTTTTTTATGCCAAAATTGCAATTTTAAAAGTAGCATAATAAAAATGGTATAATAAGAATGAAGGAAAAAAAAGTGTGAAGAGAAAAAAATAAGTGCCTAAAAAGAGCAAATGTTTTAATTTATAATATAACAAGTTAAAAAATATCTTACCATCAAATCGATGGCACTTTTACACAAAATTTAGGGAAAACCCAAAACAACACGCTTCCTGCTTCAGAATTCATCAGGAAGTCAAAAATGGAGGCTTTCCGATTAGATCATGTAGGTGTGCGTCAAAAGATTTGCGCAAAGAATTAAGTTATGACGCGTTGCGCGGATAAAATAATCAGAATACAGTTTATGGGAATATAAACCTTCACGAAATATATCCACTTAAAAGGATACGCACTATGAAGATATGCAAATTAATTTGTCTACCGCATTCCTATAATGCAAAACTTAAAAACTTTTCATATATATATATATATATATATATATATATATATATATATATATATATATATATATATATATATATATATATATATACAACTAAATGAATGAAAGATCTTAAATTAAGCTATATTTTAATGCAACACAAAAAAGGGTTGTTACAATATTTCATAAATATAAAAATACCCAGACATAGATCTTAAACATATCGATTAATTATGTTTTATGTAATTTTTTGATACTACGTATAATTTAGTGATAAAAAATTCCTAAGGTATAATTTAAGTGTTAGTTCAAATTTTTTCAATATCTGAATAACGATTCATTTTATTAGAAAAAGTGCAGACATATTTTTTAAAGAAAATTTAATTTTACATAACTTTTCTGTATAAAGTTTCTTAATATAATGCAAGGTAAGTTTAAAAAGTAATTAAATATGAATGAAAATGGTTAAAATGTGTCATTGATAATTTATAGAAGCGAGTGTCTTTGAATTTTTTTTTTTAAGTTAACACGGATTATTTATGTCTATCTGGAATGAAGTTTTAAACATCATTCTGATGTAGATTACTGTTTTTGTTTTTACAATGTTGCCTGTTTTTCCTTATGAACGTATACTAAAATAAATGATTTCATTTCTTTAATTTTGAAGTTAGTACCTAGATGTCTACTAATCTCTGTCTGTCCAAAAGTTTTAAACGTCTGTATGACATAGATTATTGTTTTTGCTTTTAAAATGTTGCATATTTACGCGATGAGCTTATTATAAAAGTATATAAAGATATAGTTAGTCTAAAAAAATGTTATTAAAATTATTTCATTTCTTTTAATTTCCATTTTGTAGGTTGGAAGGTCGTGTGGTGTTCCACACTAGATATTTTGCTAATATAATTCTTAGTTTGTTAGGTTGTTTACTTGTTATTTTAGGTTATGTTTGCCGTTTCTTTGTCCACCAAGCGAAATTCATGACGTCACATGCAGATGCTTAATTGTGATCAAATAAACATAACCCCTGAAGCTGAGATTTGACAGTTGTCAAACTGTTATTTTTCACAATCTGACACCATCGGCGTCCCCTGACAGTCTTAATATTAGTGACGCAACAGCTCTGACTCGTGAAAATTACTATTACAGACACCAAAAAAACAAAAACGAGAACTTAAGATAAAAATTTTCATTTAAAAAAAATGTATATTTGTTGTGAAACAATACGCGGCCTTCCAATCCACAAAGTGGAAATTAAAAGAAATGAAATTATTTTATCTTCAAGTGACTAATAAATTTGTCATTATTACTGTCAATTTTGGAACGAGCCAGTAGCGTAGGGGTGACACGACCTGCTTAGCATTCGGGAGGTAATGAATTCGATTCCCATTACCGTCTACCTTGTATCAGGTTTTTTCAAGGGGTTTTCCTCATACGCATGTAGCGGCATGGTAATTGCGTATATGCATACCATGTGCGGCTACTTAGGCGAATGCTGGGGTAGTATTTTCCTCCTCAGAATCCTAACTCCGTTCTTTCCAATCCTGTCCTGACCACACCCATCCTTAGTCCCACCATGCATATATACGTAATGTATGTATGTATGCTGGGAATCCATGATTGTGGCTGAAGGAGCTTGGAACGCTCAAACAGCCCGACCTCTCCCTTGGGGAGGTAATGAAATACTGACCTTTCCTTTCTTCTCGATACATACTCTTGTTAATTCTTATACCGCGTTCAACCACTTCTTCGCTTCAATGCTTAATGAAATACGGTTTGTTTCCATTGCATTGTTAACAAACGTTTAGTTTCTTTATCAAATGTAATTTGCAAAATGCTTACCTTTTCATTATCGAGTATATAATAAGATTATATCTTGGAATATTAAGAGCTTGAAGCTCGACGTTGGCAATTTTTAATTCTGTAAAGAGCAAGAAATGGGATGAAAAGAGCATCAGAATAAAGTATAAGATATAGATACTTTGTACTAATAGTGGTTTATCTTAATTCTCTTGAAAGCTAGAAAGGAAAGGGATGAAAACTTTCTTATGCACTAAATGGTACTAACGAAGCATTAACGGTCACTACATAAGATTGTAACTGCGACTATAACTACAAATCGTCCCAAATCCCAAGTCATGTGATATAAAAATGGTTGAAATTTTCCTAAAATTTCACAAATAACCAGTAACAAACCCTAATTGGTATTCAGAGGCATGAGATCACGGAATCCCCCTTTAGCAAGAAGGGTAGGATGCTGGTCGCTTAAATTATTAACGACAAATTTTACTAATCACTCCTTAATTGCATCGTGTAAGAAAGCTTATTTATTAATTTTGCAAGTTCTTTTGTAGAAAGAAAGAAAAATTAAGAAATCTTTTTCAAAACACCAATTTACGTCGACATACTCATTCAGCGTTATACTGAAACAAAAATAAACTTTTTCTGTTACTCTTACGAACAGGCTTTAAGTTTTTCCACAAAATTGTAGAAATTTGAACATTATTTGGCCTCCAATTTACGTTAAAATTTATATTACACTAAGAATATAATCTTTATGAAAGAAATCTTATTTAACAAGCTACGCTACATTCCAATGGTGGATTTAAATCGAATACACTACCATTTGGGCTTTCTAGTTTCACAAATATAGTAGCAAGCAGTGACATCCTTATCAGTGCTATCTTTTACAATTTATTTCTAAAATAATTCTTTAAACAGTCCAATATTTTTATTCTAGGTTTAAATACCATTGTAATAGATGATACGTGAAGATTGTTAGCGGCCTAACATACGTCATAATTTGAGTAGAGTAAATGTGATATCGAAGGAAATTGACATAATCGACGTTAAACTACTTTCCTTTTAGACCAGTTTGCAGTTATACTAATTTCCCCAGATACTCAATTTCTGTATCCCTGTTTTGGCGAAGTTTGAATTATATCACGTTCGTTCTATACGTTTCTTTTTCTACCAGTTTTCCTTACACGAGTTTTAATGTCAGATACCTTAAGAAGCACAGAAGTTGGCAATTTTTAAGCAGCTAACTTCCTAGCATAGCACTGACTATAAAGAGAGATAAGCTTCTAACTAACAACGACGTATATTAATTATTTTGAAGTGCAAAGTTAGGAATGTTTAGGAACCCTACAGTACTAACGATATCTAAAAATTCGATGAATTCCAGAGGTTTACGGCTGGGAAATTTGAGCGTTAAATAGCACAAACGCAACATTAACGATTAAAATAATATCAATTTTAAACGCAACTATGAAACAAGAGATTTACCTTAATTACCGTTAAGCCTGAAGCGCAGTGTAGACAACTTTATTAGGTACCAAGCGACACTAATGCTGCTCCAATAGTTATAAAAGAATCAATTTCGAAATCTACTATAAGAAAGGTTCAACGTTGCATTTTTTCTTATTCAGCTTGGAGCGTAGGACACATCTTTAAGACACCATTCAGCACTAACGATTAAAAATTATCGGGTTAATTTTACACAAATACCGATTCATCCTAATTAAGGTGTAGTAGTTGAACATTTTTCAGCACGAACCTAGCACTAACGATTAAGAAAAGCAATTATAACGTAGATTCTGAGCTAGGTAAACTTTACACTAATAGTAGTTTATCTTAAGCCTCGCAAAAACCTAAAACGAATTTTTTGGCAAAAAACAGCTCTAATGGAGCTCTAATGGCTAAAAGTAAAACAATTTTAAAATCAATTGTGAGAGAAGTTAAACATTAAACGTATGATGGTTTATCATAATTATCTTAAAATTGTTTTTACGGTTAGAAATCTTTAGGATACTACACAGCACTAACGTAGTGCTAACGATTCCATTACCAACTACAAACTCCCTTAAACCACGGATCGACTTTACACCAATAGCGGTTAATCTTAACTGCTTGAAAATCTTAAGGCTGGCAGTTTCTAGGCTCTAATCTAGCACTAACGATAAAAAAATCAATTTTGTGAGAGGTAAATAGCTGCTTGTTTTAGTTACCTTAACCTCTCATCTGCCATTGTTCGCTTTTTGCATGTTTTTTAAAGTTAAATTATAATTAGTTGCCCGCATTATATTTTTCCAATAAGTATATGTTATAAACATCGCCCACATAAATTTTCAGCTTATTATTATACTCTGCTGTATTATAAAAAACCGAGCTAGTAGCGTAGTGGTGACACGACCTGCTTAGCATTCGTGAGGTAATGGGTTCGATTCCCGTTACCGACTACACTGTATAAGGTTTTTTCAGGGGGGTGTCCTCATACACATGTAGCGGCATGGTCACTACGCATATGCACATCATGTGCGGCTACTTAAGCGAATGCTGGGGTAATATTTTCCCCCTCAAAACCCTAACTCCATTCATTCCGATCCTATCCTGACCACGCCCATCCTTAATCGCACAATGCATATATACGTAATGTATTTATGTATGCTGGGAATCCATGATTGTCACTGAAGGAGCTCGGAAAGCTCGAGCAGCCCGCCCTCCCCCTTGGGGAGGGAATGAAATACGTGTCCCATTCCTTTTCCCCCCTATCAACTTCGATAGTTTATGTTGAAATTAACAATATGGCTAGGACAATGTGATTTTGATAGAACATTTCAGATGGAAAAAATCTATCAGAATGATGCACGCTTGTCATCAGCCATCAATCCGATTAATCCGAAGGATACTTATTAGTTTCTTGAAAATAAAAATAGTGCATTTCATTCGACGTGTAATTTGATTAATACTTCGCTCAGTGTTGCACTCTCGGCGAGCTCAATAAGGATCCACTTACACGTGTTAAATAATCTACTATTATCTTCAAGTGACTAACAAAGTTGTCATTATAACTGTCAATTTCGGTAGTTTAAGTTGAATTTTATTTTTTTTTTTTTACTTATGAGGATGGATAGAGGGATAATGAATTTCCAATAGATGCCTATGAACAGCTACCTTAAATTTTCTCATATCATAAGTGAGAAGAAAACAGGAACTAGGAAGATCATTCCAGAGTTTAGAAGCCGTGTAGAAAAATGTGTATTGCGCCCATTTGCTACGACAAGTAGAGATTTGTACTGCATACCGATGATGTGAATGAGCGAACCGAGAGTTTCTCGCAAAGATAGCCCGAGATGGTATCAAAGAATATAATTTAGCAGCACAATAGTCGTTGTAATAACGATAATACAAAGAAAGAACTGAAACCATTCTTCTATGTTCAAGGGACTGTATGTGAGAAGTTAAGGAGGGGTCATTTATGAGCCTAATCGCTCTCTTTTGAATACGATCAACAATATCGAGAGTGTATTGGGGAGCACTAACCCAGAGGTGAGAATTATATTCCAGATGAGGCCGAATTTGGGCCTTATACAGCAGAAGGAGTTGTCGAGAGGTAAAGTACTGCTTAGATCTGTACAAAAAGCCTATTTTACGAGCAGCTGTTTTGGTAGCTGACATAAGATAGTTAACCCATGATAGATTTGTAGATAGTCATACCCAACAGAGTAATAGAGTCCGAAAACTTAAGAACTGAGCCATTCATACTTATAACAGGAAATGATCGATCTTTTTTGGCGGACATAAGGCAACACTGAGTTTTGTTAGCATTAAATTTAACTAGATTATTGCTTCCCCATTCGAGAATACGTTGAATGTCTTTGTTGATTGAATTTGCCATTTCAGCTTTAATTTCTTGATTTGACATAGAATGTGGATTATCACTATGTGTAGACTGAGATGAACTACAGTGAAGAGAGCTATCGTCAGCAAAGCAATGGATGGGGTTAGTTGTTGAAGAAATAAGGTCATATATGTACAGCAGAAAAAGTGTAGGCGCTATAACGGATCCCTGTGGTACGCCCGCGTTAATGCTAACTTCTTTTGAAAAAAGCCATCAACTACGACACGTATTCGTCTTTTATCAAGGAAACTAGAAACCCAGTTGATGAGCGTATCATTTAACCCAAACGAGATGAGTTTGGTAAGTAAACACTTATGCCAAACTTGGTCAAATGCCTTTGAGATATCTAAAGCGACTACAACTGTTTCACCGGACTGTTCTACTGTATTGTTCCAAACTTGGGTCACATACGAAAGAAGATCACCTGTTGAACGACTTTGCCTAAACCCATATTGGTGGTCACTAAGGAGTTTGTTAGTTTCAAGGAACGTGAGCAGTTGCTGATTAATGGCTTTTCCCATGATTTTAGACAAAATGGAAGTGATGGCAATGGGCCGGTAGTTTGAGGGATCGGTCTTATCGCCTTTTTTTGGAATAGGTTGAACATTTGCTAATTTCCATGATGAAGGAAATTCCCCAGAAGACATAGAGATCGCATAGAGCTTAGATAGGACTGGTACTAGTTCGGGGGAACATTTATTTAAGACAATAGCTGGGATACCATCTGGGTCAGTCGCCTTATTCAGATCAAGCCTACTGATGATCGATTCCGAGAGCTTGTACCGAAAATGAATTGGTTTCATAGCGTATGAAGAAGAGTTCACTAGGGGCACATCTTTTCCAGAATCATTGAAATACGAGTTTGATGCAAACAAATCCACAAAAACATTGGCTTTGTCTACAGAATCGGCAACTACCAATCCGTCAATAGACGTCGGGGGGGGGGGGGGATGAAGATGTTCCAAAGTTTTTACTAATGGCTAAAGACCAAAACTTACGACTGCCTAAAGGAGATGTAGCTGGTTCATTGCATTTTCGTTGTTCGAACAACTTTTTAGTTTTAGTGATTTCCTTTTGCAGATATTTCTAGCACCAACGTATTCTACATGACTGTCGACCGATTTATTAGATTTCCATTTAATATAATATTTATTTTTTAAATATATTGCATCAGCACAAGCATTATTGAACCAGTGTTGCGAACGTGAATGACCTATACGGTACTGTTTTTTTGGGAATGTATAACTCCATTCCCATGAGGATGACCTCATATACTGAAAGAGCGATGTCCGAAGAAGAGGACGACTTAAAACAATATTCACGCCATGGAAAGGTTGCAAAGAAATCCCGTAAATCACTCCATCGGGCTGACTTAAAACACCACAAGGTTCTATCGGTTTTGGGTAGTATTGGAATCACATACGCCTTGTGTCATTATTCGGTTCAATCCAATAATGATATTGATGTTGAAACTAATAATGAATCTAGGATAATGTCATTTTGATAGAAAAATTCACTAATAATGGGGCTAGGGTTTTGATAGAAAATTTCAGATAGAAAAAAATATGTCATAATGATGCACAGTTGTCATCAGTCATCAATCCGAAGGCTACTTATTAGTCTCTTGAAGATAAAATAGTATATTGCGTTCGACGTGTAATTTGAGCAATATTTTGCTCAATTTTGTAGTTTCGGCCTCGACTGCAAACCTTGAACTCAATAATGATCAACTTACCCGTTAACCTCTGCCTGTCATGAAGTTTCGAACGTCTTTTTGACATAGGTTATTGTTTTTGCGTTTACAATGTTGCCTATTTTCGTAATAAAAGACGTTGCATAATTATCCTTAAAAAAATCTTATTAAAATTATTTCATTTCTTTTAATTTCCATTTTGTAGGTTGGAAGGTCGTGTGGTGTTCCACACCAGATATTTTAATACGTTTATAACGAAAATAGGTAACATTGTAAAAACAAAAACAATAATCTGTCTGATGGACATCTAAAACTTCCTGACAGTTAGATGTTAATAAACATATAGATGCCAACTTAAAAAACCTTCTAAGGAAAGTCCAGTTCTTCTTGTGTTGGATAACAACGATTCCCATTTGTCACTTAAGGGAGTTGATTTTTGTAAAGATAATGGAGTGGTTGTTCTATCATTACCCCTCACTGTTCGCATAAGTTACAACCTCTTGATAGATGGCTTTGGACCATTCAAGAAATATGCCAACAGGAAATGTGGGTCGTGGATGCGCAGTAATCCGGGAAAAACAATTTTAATTTACGATATTCCCGGGATAGTAGGGGTGCTTCCTTTTTGGCTACAACCCTAACTAATATTCAGTCAGGTTTTAGGGTGAGTGATATTCTCCCTTTTAATCGGCAGATTTTTATCGATGGTGAATTTCTAACTTTGGCGGACACGGATCGACCATATTCACCACCTGTCAGTGACAATGTGTGAGATACTCAGACACAAAATGATAACCGTTTATAAGAAGCTGATAATAATGTACAAGAGGAATTGGCTCTGTAGCGACGGTATGATCGGGAAGTAACACCACATACATCCAAAATTCGTTTTTTTACAGATGAATTACCAGGTACATCAGGTGTAACCAAACATTTTAGTCCTTCAGATATAAGACCTCTTCCCAAAGAAGGAAACCGTCAACTTACAAACAAAGGCCGTAAACGCAGGAAAGCGTGTATTTTAACAAAGACGAACTTGCAGCTGAAGAAGAAGAGAAATGTGCAGCAAAGCTACGTCAGCCAGCTCTAAAGGCTAAGAAAAACTCATTTGGTAATGCATATAAGAAGAAACCTCAGAAAGCCAAAAAATGCAACAGCTAACCCAATCAAGCTCTGATGAAGAAGACGTTCTGTGCTTAATATGCTGTGAACCTTATTCAAACTCACTTCCAGGCGAAACATGGATCAAGTGTACAAGATGCGTGCAATGGGCCCATGAATAGTGCACCGAGAACGATACATTTTTCATATGCCAAAACTGCGATTCTTATGATGCATAAAGTAATATGTTAAAATTAAGGTATGTAACAAATAGTTCCTGCCCTGTAACAACTAACCCCACTTTTGGGCCAGTTGTTACAATTACAGTTTTCAATAAATAATTATTCTTTCACTTAATTGTTTAATTTTCATGAAACCTTTCAATTGGATAAGATAAATGAAGGTTTACTTTAGGTTCTCTCATACTTAGAAATAATATAATATAAAATTATATGCGGAGTTTAAAAAAATCTGAAGTCAAAATTGTAACAACTAACCCCGGTCTCCCCTACCTAACTATGTTTTTATAAATAATTCTGTAATTTTTAAAATAATTATGTGTGTTGCACAAAATATTTTATACCTACGTATGTATATGTAGGTTGGAAGGTAAAATGTGAAATTATATATATATATATATATATATATATATATATATATATATATATATATATATATATATATATATATATATAAGTAACGACCGTAGTTATAAAAATATGGAATCGGGATGCGGTCTAGTTAAAAATGAAAATCACTCTTTATTTAATTCAAGCTTTCGAAATACTTTATTTCTTCATCAGGAATCTGTATAAAATGAACATAAGTGAGAAATAACCTATTAACATCATAAAGACTACTTACTAAATGCGAGAATTATAAACTAACTAACATTATTGTACAGAAGAATTGACGAATACAATGCTATGATTACAATTTAAAATCACAACTTAAAAAGACAGTTATTGAAGTATTTCAAAATTTTCAAAAATTGACATGTATACCTACTGCGTTACAAACTAAAATTCTTAGAAGATATGATTTATGAAACCTGTTGTACTGAATCAATTCAAATTAGTACTCAGAATATATGAATAAATGTTGCTTAGATTATCTAGATCAGTTTTGTAATTTAAAGTATCTTGAGTACTGAAAATGTGAGTCATTTCAAGGAAAAGTCGACTTCTATAATTAATTTCTGTGTCTAAAATTTTAACTTTTGGAAAATTTGGAATGTGATTGGTGTTTTTACTATGTTTTGCTAAAGCACAAGAATTTTTTCCTATTTTACAGTCACTTCTATGCTGAGTAAGTCTTGTTTTAAGCCATTGTGGTGTTTGTCCAATATTTTACTTTATTGCATTCGTTACAAGGAATGGAATATACAACATTAGATTTACTAAGAATTGGAGTTCTGTCTTTTAATTTTGAAAAAAGTTTTTTGATAAGTTTGTTATATTCCGCTATACGTATTTGTTCGTTGTTTAAGATATTATATAAGATTGGTGTTAAGTTTAGTATGTAAGGGATTCTTTTGTTAATCATGTTTGTGTGTCAAGTATGCATTTTGAAAATTAATTTGAGAATTAAATTGAAAATTTTGAAATACTTCAATAACTGTCTTTTTAAGTTGTGATTTTAAATTGTAATCATAGCATTGTATTTATCAATTCTTCTGTACAATAATGTCAGTTAGTTTATAATTCTCGCGTTTAGTAAGTAGTCTTTATGATGTTAATAGATTATTTCTTACTTATGTTCATTTTACACAGATTCCTGATGAAGCAATAAAGTATTTCGAAAGCTTGAATTAAATAGTCATTTTTATTTTTAACTAGACCGCATCCCGATACCATATATATATATATATATATATATATATATATATATATATATAACAAAAACTTATAATAGGGTATTATAAGGTTTATTTTAAATGGAGACGTAAGACTTCAACTGTGGGGCGTTAAGCCATATCTATGTTATTCTTATATCATTGGTAAATCCATATAAAATTACAAAAAATATAAAATACTAATTTATAGAATATTAGCTACAGTACCTGGTGTTTTTCTTAGCAAGTGTTACTTTGTGTATGGTGAACCTATAAGGCTATAATTCCTTTTTATTTCTCCAAACAAATTTTAAAATTGAAAAAATTTAATATACTCGGTGAAGATAATTTTAACTTTTCATCTTCAAGTTGCGCTAAGACTTAATCTGTTTACATATACAGGGTGTCCCAATAGTGCGTATTCGGTCGATAGCTCCTTTGCCATTAAACTTAGAAGATAAGTTTAAATACGAAACTTGTCTATTTTTATAAGCTGCATAATCTAAAAATAGTTTGGTTTCTACAGGGTGTAATATAAAAGCGGTGCAATATAGAACTTTTGATTTTTAAATAGAACACCCTATATATTATTTTATTTTTCGATTCTCCTTATAATTTTACATCTTTTTTATAAGAATTACTTACAAGCTAAATCTTACAGTTTTATGTAGTAATTCAAGTAGGCGAAGTTATTCATACATGAGCTTACTTTATTCTATTGTCAAAATTGGATTTCAATATACACGGTGATCACAAAAATTAATTCAATAACATAAATTTGTAAATGCTATATCTTCATTTTTTTAAATGGCACACCCTATATTTTTTTAATGCCTTGTCTTCGTCTATTAATCGGCTTTCATTTCTATTAAATATGTTCTATACCTACCTCTAATAGTTTCGGAGATATTTAAGTTTGTTCAATTTTTTTCGTTGATAACACTGAAGAAGAGTAACATTAGTCGGTCAAAGCAAGCTATGAATACATAAGAAACTAAAAAACATATTAACTGAAATACAAACACTTAAAATTATAATAAATGATCAATGTGACCACCATTTTGTTGCTGGCAAACATGAAGTCTTTGAATAAACGGGTGATCACAAAAATTAATTCAACAACTTAAATTTGAAAATGCTATATCTTCCTTTTTTAATTAGACACCCTATATTTTTTAACACATTGTCTTCGTCTATTAATCGGCTTTAATTTTTATTAAATATGTTCTATACCTATCTCTAATAGTTTCGGAGATATTTAAGTTTGTTCAATTTTTTTCGTTGACAACACTGATGAAGAGTAACATTAGTCGGTCAAAGCAAGCTGTGGATACTTAAGAAACTAAAAAATATTAACTGAAATACATAAATTGTAATTATAATAAATATTGTATGAAAGCACCATTTTTAAGAGATATTTGAGATGTTTTTAAACGATTCGTAAAATTAAACAATTTAATCAAAAGAGCGTAAAACATATGAACGAAAACAAATGAAGAAATCAAACTTGTCAAACAGTGCTAATATTTGTGTAGTATTGTATATTTACTTCCTAAATTACAAAATGAATTTTTCGAAAGAAGAACTTGTTAATATGATTTACGTCCTTGGTGAAAGCGATAAAAATTGTCTTTTAGCTCATCGTTTTTAGCTCAAGTTTCAGCATTTGCAAGATTGAAACAGCGTTTCGAGCAAACAGGCAGTATTCATTACGAAGACAATTTAGAACGAGAAAGAACCGCAACTAACGAAGGTAATGAACATTTAGTTCTTCAATCCGTGATTGAAAATCCTCACGTTTCTTGTAAACAATTGAATTAGAAGTTGGAGTTAGTTTCAAAATCATCAGTTAATAGAATTATATATATATATATATATATATATATATATATATATATATATATATATATATATATATATATATATATATATTATTATCCATACCATGTCCAACTTGCACAAGAATTAGACGAGGATGACTTCGTTAATAGATTAAACTTTTGCAAATGGGCCATAAATAAAAATTTAGAAAACACAACTATTTTAGCACGATCTTATTTACTGATGAAGCTACTTTCCACAAAAATGGATACGTTAATAGACATAATTTCCATTATTACGATACTGAGAATCCCAGATTTATAATTCCTGTTGATCATCAACACCGCTGGTCACTTAATGTTTGGGCCGGAATTATTGGGGAAAGAATTATAGGCCCATATTTTTTTAAAACACGGTCAATGGAGATTCATTTTTAAACTTCTTGCGCAACGAATTTGAAACTTTTATTGAAGATTTACCTTTACAAACCCTTAGAGAAATGTGGCTGCAATTAGATGGCGCTCCTCCGCATTTTAGCAGAAACGTTAGAAATTATTTAAATATCCAGTTTCAAAACAAATGGATTGGAAGAGGAGAGCCGATCTCCTAGCCTGAAAGATCGCCTGACTTGACAAAGCTGGACTTTTTTCTTTGGGGTTGGATTAAAAAAAAAGTCTATCAAACTCCTCCAACGACTGTAGATGATATGAAGGCAAGAATTAGAGACGTCATTCAAAATATAAATGTTTCCACGTTACGAAAAGTAAATTTGTCGTTTATTCAAAGACTTCATGTTTGCCAGCAACAAAATGGTGGTCACATTGAACATTTATTATAATTTTAAGTGTTTGTATTTCAGTTAATATGTTTTTTAGTTTCTTATGTATTCATAGCTTGCTTTGACCGACTAATGTTACTCCTCTTCAGTGTTATCAACGAAACAAATTGAACAAACTTAAATACCTCCGAAACTACTAGAGATATGTATAGAACATATTTAACAGAAATGAAAGCCGACTAATAGACGAAGACAAGGCATTCAAAATGTCCGTTTTTAGATAACTTTGCAAATATCTCAAAAACTGTAAGATTTAGCTTGTAAGTAATTCTTATAAAAAAGATGTAAAATTATAAGGAGAATCGAAAAATAAAATAATATATAGGGTGTTCTATTTAAAAATTAAAAGTTCTATATTGTACCTCTTTAATATTACACTCTGTAGAAACCAAACTATTTTTAGATTATGCAGCTTATAAAAATAGACAACTTTCGTATTTAAACTTATCTTCTAAGTTTAATGGCTAAGGAGCTATCGACCGAATACGCACTATTGGGACACCCTGTATAATTCTGAAAATTTGTTTTTGAAAATAAAAAATACTCGTTGGTCTTAGGATGCACCCCTAAATATAATTCCATACCTATTGTTCAAACAATATTTTAATATACTTATCATACAATATTTTTTAGGTAACTTGATTTGCAGGTCGTCTAAATGTTTCTCTCATCTCATTTTATTATCTAAGAGTATACCTTAAAATTTAGTGCAACTGCTAAGAGTAATATAGTTACTATTTGAATGGTTTATATTGTTTATTAATATAAACAAGATAAATGTAAACTTATTTTCGTTTAGATTGTTTATTTGCATGAACCAAACGGAGCTCTCATTTATTCTAATTAATTGTGATTTCAAACTCTTCAAAATTTATTCTAAAGAGAATCAAGTTAGTGTCGTTAGTATATATTGCATTCCCTATTTTTAAATTAAACAAATCATTAATGAAAATATTAAAAAGTAACGGACCCAGTATACTGACCTGGGGAACACCCTGAGCAATGTCTAAGGCATTGGACTGGCTTGATACTTTTACGATTTGTTAATTCAACGCACAGTAGCCAATTTGATAAATAAGAGGATAACCAGTTAAACCGATACTATTGATTTCGTAATCACATAATTAATAAAACCAGAATTAAAATGTATAATTTAAAACGTATAAAACAGGATGTTGTTAAAGCAAAAGCCGAGTAAAGTTTACTCATTGCTTTAACCTTGGCTATTAATTAATCTTTTGTGACATTATTCGAGACACAACTGTAGAAACTTCGACGGTACTAGCACGGAGCCAGCTATATGCAGAAACACTTGCAGATGTATGTATATTGGAAATCCTTCAATGTGGCTGAAGGACCTTGGAAAGCTCAAACCTCGCCCTCTATCTTAGGACGGGAATGAATAAGTTGCCCTCTCCTTTTTGTTCAACGTTCTTCATTCAGTTCTACGCTTTCTAACAAAAAATCCCTCGAAATTGGTGACCACCCCGGCTTCAAGCTCATACAAACTGTGAGCGACACACGCGAATAACTAAAGTAAAAACGCAAGTGAACGCCAGCACGAAAACACTACCGTGCGATCACGGTACAACAGTCGACCGGCTGCCATCGAGAACAACTCCAGCAGCTAGCCAACGACGCAGGTTACCGACCATAAACCAGAAATACATCGTATCCAAATAAAGCTACCACCCTTCTCGCCAATCGGCCACGAGAGTGGATCACCCGAGTAGAAAGCCTGCCAATGACTTTTTGTGGCATCCTCGATGACATACGATATGGTTAAGTCACATGCAACATGGACCTGAAGCACACTGCAGAAGTAAGGGACATGCTGAAACACCCTTCCGCATACAGGTAATCCGAAAAAATTAAAAGTGTTGATTACACAGACTCAGCGCCAGTCAAGAACACAAGATGAGGTAAATTTTGGGGCGAGAAGAGCTTTGTGGTCGCAACCTCAGTTACTACGACACCTCCAAAATCCGGCTGGATTAACGGTTTCGCTTCACCTACTCAAACCTATCTGGTCCAGTTGGTTAATAGCCAATATTCAAGCATCTTAGCCACACAAAAAAGAGCCTAACATCACTAAATTATAGAGTTAGCAGCCGCAATTCAGGAAGCGTCTAACATCCGACAACCCCTGGTCAACATCACTACACACGGTACCCAAAAAACGAAAGAACGGGGGCCATGTGCAGATTACAGAGCACTCAACGCTCACAGAATCCCAAGACGGTATCCTGTACCACACTTTCAAAATTTCACGCAATACCTACACGGCAAAAAGGTCTTTTCAACCCTGTCGCCGCATAAGATGTACCCAAGACCGCACTATCAACATCATTCGGGTTGTATTAGTTCCTGTATATCACTTTCGGTCTCTGGAATGCAGCATAAACGTTCTAACGGTTCATCGACATTACCTTGAGAGATCTACCGTAGGTATAGGTACGCATACATCGAAGACATACTAGTCGCGTCAACAGGAACAACATATGGAATACCTAAAAACATTTTTAAAACAACTGGATACTCTGAAACGTCCTTCCAAGCACAGCTCCTGGTATCAGGCGAAGAAACCCAGCCGCATGTGATCCAAACCATAGCTACTCAAGTATTATTGTAGGAACCATTATGAAGTTACAGCATGTTCTCGGAATGATAAATTACTACCGCAGCACAAAACCAGGCATCATTACAAGAACAACTAATGGGGAAGCCCAAAGAAAACCATCCCATCCTGTGGACAGCATATGCTGAAAATACGTTCAAAAAATGCGGCAACTCGCCGATGCAACAGAGTTATAGTGTACCCTAATCAAGAAAAGCACCGCCAGCATTAACAACCGATGCTTCCGGCTACGTGCTAGTTGGCGTAATCCAGCAGCAGTAGAAACCGCCGACATTTTTTTCAAACTGTCACCAACGGAACAGAAATACGTGGCATTCGACAGACAAACCACTCATGTACTTCTTCACGTAAAGACCTCAATTTCGACA
Source organism: Vesta saturnalis (assembly GCA_036346205.1). NCBI lineage: Eukaryota > Metazoa > Arthropoda > Insecta > Coleoptera > Lampyridae > Vesta > Vesta saturnalis. The sequence continues at coordinate 577,076 of JARFJB010002080.1, read as the reverse complement.
CATACTCAACGCACATAACTTGAAATAACCTAGTTGCCGACAGCCTACCACACGTCGAGACGACAAGAACAACTACCAAGGCTGGGAACAGCACCCAGGACTACACGAGCTATAACACTCGACAGGAAAAAAATCACCATCCACTAGGGAGACGAAGGTATCTACTGTGTGATATCAACACCAACCATCAGACCATACGTCACAAAGACATTACTCAAACCAGCCTTCGATAACATTCACCAATTGTCACACCCAGACACTCAAGCATCCGTCAAGGGTCAGAGAAAAATTCATGTTGCCGAAAATCGCAAACATGTGTATGCAAAGTTAAATTTAACCGACACAATTCCCCAGCACCAAATAATTTTTACCAACCTCAATTAAGTTCAAACATGTACACCTCTGCATAATTGGACCACTTCCAGCCTCGAAAGGCAAATGCTAATACCAACATGTGTCAACCGTATACAGGATGGCCGGAAGCCATCCCAATGAGAATGTAAAGGCAGAGAGTGGTGCAAAAATTCTTTACCTACTTGATCTCAAAATCCCGCACCCCTATAAATAACTACAAACCACATGACATAATTCGAATCTTAATTGTTCAAACATGTGGAACAAATAGTCAGATTCACAAGGAAAGAATGGACACACGCCTCGTACTATTCGGAATTACAGCACTTTGCAAAGAGGATTTAAAAACAACTGCCTATGTTGGGCAAAGGGGGACCTAGAGAAAATTTTGTCATAGGCACCAAAGATGCTAGTTATGGCTCCCAAGACTGCAAGTTTCCATAGTAAATCCTCGTTTCTTTTTAGTAACCAGCTAAATAACCTTGTTCCGATAGTGTATAATGCCTGACAATTTGTACTCACTACCACACATATTTACCATTTAAATCAATTGTTTTGTATTTCACTTAAACAGAATAAGTATGTTTTTTTTCACAGTGATCTAATTATATAAAGAAATATTACACAATGCAACTGTATTTTTCTAATCATTTTCAGAATTCACTTAAAAAAATTATTTAAGAAACAATGTTATGTGTAAAAATGTTTTAATACAAGTTTTTGAATTACAAAATATAACTTACAAACTAATCTTTTCGTAATGGGAAAGAATCACTCTTAATCCCATCTTTAGTTATAACGTTAATACAAATACCATCACCCGTGTATATATCACGTTCAGCAGCAGAAATAAAAACATCCTTCAGGATTGCAATAGCTCGATCAAGAGAAATTGATTCAGGCTTAACATTTTGCATATTTTTCAAACCAACTTGATTATCCAATAATGGTTGTAATAATGCACCGGCAGATCCTCCTGCTCTGTAATTAGCTCGTTCACAATGACCAATAGGATCATAACTATAAACACAACCTTTCCCATCAGTATCTAAACCAACAAGCATATTAGAAATGTAATATGGAAAGAAACGTTTGTAATATAAAATGGTGGATAACATTTGAGCAGCTGCTGGTGTTGACATGGTTTTATTGTGTTCTTGCTCATACATTTGCATGCGAGCACTTAAAAGACGGGTAAGTGTAAGCGTATCACACCAACAACCGGCACAGCCTAAAACAGTTGATTTTGACAATTGAAACAACTTGTTTTGTTGTCTTGTATAAATTTGAAAACCAGCACTTAAACGGGTATCTCCCCCTATAACCACATAATCATCTCCAGCGATAGCAACAATACTCCTAGAAATGAAAAATTACTATTGAATTAAAAATTGCTGAAACTTACCCTCCGTTATCAGCATAAGGGCTAAAGTGATGTTTAGTCGGGACTCCAGTCTCATAATCAGGATATTGAGGACGAGAGATTGATGTTGCCATTATTTCAGAATACAAACGAATAATGAGTGATGACCAACAGATTTATTTTTCTAGGTTAGCTAGACTAACCCGAAGTTTGCTGCGTTACGCAATTGGCGGTATATTTGAATTTCTAAAACAATGCTATTTACTTAAAAAGAGCTTATTTTATTTAAGGATAATTACAGTAAAATTTTTATTTTAAATATTTCATCACTTTATGGAAATTTGTAAAACGACTTAAAATTCAGTACGAAAGCTATATTAACACAAAACAATTACAAATGTGTTTATATGTAACATAGAAATATAACTGAACTGCGACAATACCCAAAATCAAGATACGTACTGAAATGAGTAATGTTTTAGTATTAGTAAATAGATGTGAAGCTATGCCCCCCGTGCGCCTATTTCTTTTGCCCAGGGGGCGCCATGGGAAGGCCCATATCTTTTCCTCTTAGCTTAAGACCAATCACCCGTTCTATTTTTCCGATTATAACATTGTTCGGAATACCCCTGCCAGCTTCGTAATCTGTTATAATTTGTGGTTTTTCATTAATTTTTGTTGCTAATTCTTTTTGACTTAAATTTTTTGATTGGCGACCTTGCTGTATTAGTCTACCAACTTCAAGAGGTATTGAATCATGACGAAGTTCTTCAGTTTCTCTGTCGAGTTTGGCTGTATTTTTTGCAGCAACATGTTGTTTATTACTTCCAGCACCCCCTAAATTAATATTTTTTTAGTATGTATGTATTTATTTATGACTTTTATTACATTTTTGCTGTGTTTCAACTTGTACACCTTGACGACGTGCTGCGTTAACCGCTTGCTCACTTTTTAGTGTTGAAGCTTTTGGGGCCTTTTTTCTTAAAACAGTTACTGTATCCCAATCTGACATTGTATTTGTGTTATAAAAATGTAAAATTATTTAATATTATGAAATTTAATCAATGACAATATGAACTGCGAAAACTAATATCAGTGAAATTAGCCTTGAATTATTACTTACAGCGCTCTGAGTAATGTGTGTTAAAATATTGAACTATAGATACACTGTTATCCGAAATGAAAGAAATGAACCAAGATATTTTAAAACAAAAGAGAAAACCACGGTAACGCGGTAACTATAATTATTTTCTTTGAACGTCACAAAACTGTCAATTTTGTTGCATTTTATGAGGCTAGCCATTTTTATTATCGTATAACCATAAAAGGGCATGATTAGAAACAAATTTCCTTGTCGATGGCGGTTCAAAAATGTTGGTCCAAAATTTGTAAAATTCTACTATTAGATCTATAGGTTTCCCAATTACAGTAATCTTCAAGACCTATTTGGTTATCTTAGATTTAACGTTGCCTATCTTCTGTTTTAGTTTCCATCTTGCGATATCTAAATTCTGGGAGATTTCAATGTTTATAATTTTAATTAGCTTCAATTTAGGTCTACACCAGATCCTTAACCTTACATCTTCTCGACTTCTATCTTATATCAAACCCGTTTGTTTATAAAACATCAGTTTTTTCCACTAGGTCTATCTGACTATTATTTAATAGTAACAACTTCTACTGACTCAAATTCCTCTGATAGTTTCAATTATTTCTTTGTAGTATAGGTGTTAGAACGGCTATTGTGCTATCAAATTATTAATTCACTCCTTTTCTAGGTATACTTGATTCACGCATTCACATAATAAATATGCAGTACAATTTTTTTTTAGTTTTTGTTAAAAGTGATTGGTTAGAAGTGGTCGGGATAGTGATGGCGAATTGTTGACATTGAAGTAAAATCAATCTATCTGTAGCTATCGTGCGTCAAAAATGTAGCTTCGTCCTGGAGTTGCAGTTCGGTAAGACAAGATAACTACCCCGTTTGTGAGTGTCAGTCAAATAGGATCTAGGATTTTTAAGTGATGATCAGTTTTATCGTAGGAGGTTTTTAAAAAGTGGTTTAAGGGTGCACATTATGAATTTTAAACAAATTTCCTGTAGAGCACTATTACTGTTGAAGAAGAATTTCGTGAACTGTTTTAAATACAATCGTGGGGTTAGTTTATTTTATATGAGGTCGAAGACAGGGGGCGGGGTTGAATGAACAGAGATATTGTTTTGGTGAACAAAAGAATGTTTAATGCACCAAAGACCTGGAATACCCCTTAATGTTATCTGTAGCGACGCCATATTTAAGTAGTCACATACATTTTTAAAGGGACCTGTGGTTCTTAAGTTAAACCTGGTGGAAAACAAGAGCAGGAACTGGAACTTGTGGCCAGTTTTTTTTGTTTTTTACTTCCGAAATTATGCCTTTAAGTTCGGTAAGACAAGATAACTACCCCGTTTGTGAGTGTCAGTCAAATAGGATCTAGGATTTTTAAGTGATGATCAGTTTTATCGTAGGCGGTTTTTAAAAAGTGGTTTAAGGGTGCACATTATGAATTTTAAACAAATTTCCTGTAGAGAACTATTACTGTTGAAGGAGAATTTCGTGAACTGTTTTAAATACAATCGTGGGGTTAGTTTATTTTATTTGAGGTCGAAGACAGGGGGCGGGGTTGAATGAACAGAGATATTGTTTTGGTGAACAAAAGAATGTTTAATGCACCAAAGACCTGGAAAACCCCTTAATGTTATCTGTAGCGACGCCATATTTAAGTAGTCACATACATTTTTAAAGGGACTTGTGGTTCTTAAGTTAAACCTGGTGGAAAACAAGAGCAGGAACTGGAACTTGTGCCAGTTTTTTTTTGTTTTTTACTTCCGAAATTAGGCCTTTAAATTATTAATCTGAAGAATGGAAGCCTATTTAAGGTACGACTTCCTTAATAACAAGTACAGTTTTTTTTAAGTGAGTTTATACACGGCCGCAATTGAAGTTTAATTTTATCGCTATAACAGCGACATTTCTAAAATATTAATTAAGGTTAATTTTAAGTAAAACTGATTTGTGGTCTCCCCCTACCTTTTTGAAAGAGTTTGAGAAGATAAATAAGTGACTTTTAAAAGTTGTATGCATATAATGTTAACTAAGAATTCAAATGGTGCTGTACTTACTGGACATTTATATCAGCAAATTTAATTCAGACCAACATATACCTTTTGTTCAGGATTTGTTTTTTCTATTGTGTGACTTATATCAGTATTTGACCCTTAGGTGCTTGATGCATACCAGAACACAGATTTGAAAATCTTACAATACAAGTAAGGGTGTATATTCATTATTCAGTGTAGGGAGAGCCCTGCCAGTGAATTAGTTGAATTATACCAGTTCACAAAGTTTATGCAAAGTATGTTCACGCTTTTTATGAATGTATAATTTACTCAATTAAAAGGTAGGGGGGTGCCATTATATAATTGTCAAAGTGTCAAAACTACTGTGCCACCAGACTCCCTTGATTTTGAGCTACGTTGTTCTTGTGTCATTTTAGGGAGTGGACGAACATCATTTGGCAGTACGTTAAAACCACTTGATGCCTTCGATGTCGAGTGTTCATTAACCGAAGCTAAGGATTGTGTAACAGTTGCTGGCAAAGCGTCACTTTGCTCGTTGCTTTCAATATTTTTTTGATTGACCTTATCCTCACGAGCGGCAATACTTTCATCATTGACTTCTTCATTTTGTTCAAGTACCGCATCATTTTCCTCATGGGCGTTGTCATTGCGAGGTTTGTTTTGCTCATTCACTTCAGCAGCTGCGAAATCAATGGCAGTGAAAACATCGGAGTCGTACGAAAAAATTCTCGTCTTCTTGAATCCGTTAATTGCGTTAAGTGGTGTGCAGGCCTGCATGTAAGACTCGTTGAAGATATGTGAGGTTTGGAAAACGGTTACAACCCTTCCGGGGTGATTAGTAAACCACTTATCCAATACTTTATCATGGTAGTGATTGAGCGGATACATGAAACTCATGTCTAACGGCTGCAGTTTGTGGGTGGTGTGTGGTGTTAGACATAAAATGGTCACAAAGTTACTTCTGGCTTTTTCGACGACACTCAAGTTTTTTGTGTGCGAAAGGTGGCCATCGAGAATCAGAAGTGCAGGATCCTCTTGTGAAGGCTTAACAAAGGAAAGAAAACGGTCAAACCACACCTCAAAAACTTCAACTTTCATCCAACCAGAATCGTTGCGATAGAATGCTGTTCCCGGTGGTGCACCATCTTTCAACTCTTCTTTCATTCGATTACGAGCAAAAATAACCATAGGTGGAACATAAGAACCACCTTCAGGCATAAAAATTACGGCACTAGTGGACACACCTCATTCTGCAGATACAGCTCTGCCAACTTCTTTTCTACCTCTTTGAGCTACAATTTTTACTTCGAACCGTACTCAAAGATGTTTCGTCAACATTAAATATCCTGTGTGCTGGATATTTTGTTTTGTCATACACTGTCTTTAGCAACGTGAAAAATTTGGTCACAACCGCGACAGGCCGGTTAAAAGCACGAGCGCGAGCCGCTGATGTTGACTCAGGTGATCTTAGTGAAAGATGATGGTGCCTCTTGCGAAAACCGGTCAACCAACCTTTGCCAGCTAGACATGTTTCCTTGGAGAAGGGATGATCAATATTATCTTTGTCTGCAAGCTGATAAGCAATGGACCTCACATCTTTAGTGGCGAGACCGTACATTCTACTTTCCATGTCAAGTATATGCGCAACCAATTCCTCTTCCTGCTCCTTAGTGAAAACCAGTCTTTTGCTTCCCAGTTTCTTAACAGCATCAACAGCTAACTTGTTCGTTCCTTTACAGCGTCTCTTTAAACTCATCAGCGGAACACCAAAGTTTCAGGCCGCAGTTTTGTAACCTAAACCACGATGGACCTCTTCTATTGCTTGTTGCATTTTATCTTCGTCCTATAACTGCCTCTCAGTTTTTGTTTTATATTTTTGAACCATGTAATTATCTGCAACAAAAAAAGTAAAACAATTTAGTATTTGTTAAGAATATTTGTTGAAATATTTTCCCGTTTGTTGTCTTAAATTTTTACTGTGAAAAAACAAGTCAAGCGGGCAAAATGATCCTGGATCATTTTACCCAACCCAGTAAGGGATTATTTCCCCTTAAAGTATACATATTGCATTAGGCTAAAGTAACTTGATGTCGGCTCTGTTTAATATTTTTGTAAACGCGTCAAACAGTAGGTAAAACTATGTGTTTTCATAAAATATATTGCAACTTAATGTTCCTATTACTATAACAACACTGCTACAATAGTTTAAAAGCACTTACCTTAGATCAGACAATTTAAA